>CM077096.1:73708050-73942912 GCA_039513925.1 Platanthera zijinensis
AAATTTCATATTAAAAACTTGATCTGTAACTTTTAAGTAACCAAAGTTTGTAGCAGTAAACTATGTGATAAACTGTTAATGAAAATCTTGGCTTATTCAACATTTCATGTGTTGTTAATAAGGATTCCGATTGTTTGCCTTATCTTCGGTTCAGCATTATTGTTTTTAATATGTTTTTTTATGAGTGGTATTTCACATATAATATTACACTGTATTCTTATGTCTTTATCATTATATTTTGGTATCATGTTGTATATCATTGAATTGGGGTTATGACTTCTCCAAATAGAGGAGATTATTGAGTACATTGGTCACAATGTACTTGATTTGAAGAAGTCCTTTCAGCTCAATGATATACACATAGTTATTTTTGATGGATGTTAAGTTCATGTGTGCAAGCAAATAAAACTAAGTACAAAAGCGTCGAGACACTCAGGACTAGTGTCAACACACACTGAACAAGTTGTGTTGAGACTGAAGACAACTGTGTTGACACTCAGTACTAATGTCGACACACTTCACAAGTTGTGTCGTGACTGGAAGCAAGCTGTGTCAACACTCAGGACTAGTGTCGACACATTCTACATAAGCTGTGTCGAAATAAGTTGAAGAGTTGTGTCAATACATTCAGATGTATGTAGACACCACTACAAGAGTAGTGTCTACACCAAGGACTTGTCTCGACGCATTGAACTGTCAAGTGTCAACTCTTCAAGCAGATTTGTTTCCTAAGAATAGAAATCAAGACGGAGGTACTGATAACTGTCAGAACTGTCAGATGTTAGTTATTAACCGGATAAGCCAATTACTCATATTAGAGCCTATTTAAAGGGAACAACTCTTAAAAAGAGACAGAACAACTAGAAGAAGAGCAATCACAATTGTTAAAGTCAGATATTAGAAGCATCAACTACAAATTTAGAAGGTGGAGAGAAGCCAGATCAAGAATCATCTTCAACGTTTCTCCAGCCTAGATCTACCCTAATTTTCTACTTCAAGAAGCTTTGAAAAGCTAACAAGGGTTGGATCAGATCTATCTTGACAAGTTCAAAGGAAGAAAATTCATCAAGATTAGATCAACAAGCTGTTGATCATTTCTCTCTTACTGGGTGATATTTTCTGAATCTATTTCTTTTACCATCATTAATTGTGTAAGATCTATCTGTAGATCTGAGTGTGGGAGAATTATTTTCTTTATGTTGTAAGCCTGTGTTATAAAGGCTAAGGTAGGGCTGTGATAGCATGAGGTAGGAGAATTAGGTATTTCTCTGAGTTGTAGGGCAGGATTTGCCTGAGGAGTAGGAGTGTGGATTCATTCTGAGGTAGAGTTCTTGAGAAGAACTTGAGGTGTAGGATCTTGGTGATCTGAGTGGTAAAACTGTATAGTCTGCGTGGTAGGAGCTAGCTGGGCTTTGGCTATAAGATCTGAGGATCTGAGTAAAAGAAAGAGATGGAGTTTGGCCGAATCTAGTTCATTGCTAGATAGGCGAAGGCGGAAATTGGATGTACCCATAAGTTGGGGAACCACTATAAATCTGTGTGCATTGTGCTTTGTTTACTGAATTGTTGTGATGTGATAATTTTTCTAATTGTTGTTAAGTTTATCTTGATTATCTGACTGTGTTAATCATTTTAAAGGAAATTAGAACTCTGATTAATTAAAGGGGTACCCATAGTTTAAATTGGACCTATTCACCCCCCTCTAGGTCATTCTCAATCCTAAAGCAAACATTTACATGTTCTCTGTACGTTAGTCAATGACGCCTCTACTTCAGCAGTTTTCTCTTCATAACCATCTTCCACTGTAAATCCCTCCTCCCGGGAATTGGGAACAGCCGAGGAGAGATTTTATGACCAGGACCGTCGCCTTACAATGACACCAACTATGAGTTAGTTGCCACCACAAGACTGCGACTCTGCCGACAAACACGATCATTCAGACAGCCAACAAAAGAAGAAATAAGTCTACACATCACATCATAGATAATAAACATCTAATCAAAAGGTCCACATGATATAAATGAAAGAGTAATAAGGCTTATGCCCAGTACATAACCATCATAAATATCTCTCTATCTCAACTAATAATGCAGGAGCTAAACCATATGACCATCAACCTGACGATGGGTAGTAAAAGTAGTGCGCGGCTTCGGCTCCTCAGATCTTGGTGTCTCAATCTCTGGTTGTGCCTGGTCAAACTGCGGCGGCGTCTCCATGTGTCCTTAAAATGATGTAGTCAAACGACTGTCAGTCAAACTAGACTTAGCTGCTTTGTCCCCGCCTCACCCTCGCAACTCGTAGGCACCACGCGGGAGGAAGAAAACGGAGGACCAATTGTAACAAAATATACAAGCAGGTGGAAATGGTATATACATAATTCTCTAGCAGTTCTATATCAGTATGAGTAGTAAAGAAGAGTAACAACTAATGCAACATAAAAGTATAGTAAGAGGAGCTAAGTAAAACCGATAAAATAATGCAACTACAATACTATCACATAAGCATACCCTAACTTATATGAATGCTCATATAAACATATAAGTTAAGATTTCCAAAAAGTAACTCATCATATAAAAGAGCTCATACTATTTTATATGATGAGGATTTGCAAGTGCGTATGTTATGTCATGTTATGAAATGCAATGTTTATATAACTCACACACACGACTCTGTGCACAGACCTTTCATGCATACCCACTTTTTTGGAGGTGGCCAACCTCTCAGGTACTAACCGTCGTGGCTCACGGTGGTAGTGGAGCGGGTGTCTCCACTCCTAGGCGGGCATGCACACTACCGGGCCAAGACCTCTTGTATGCCTCAATACTAAGAACACAACAGCAAAACCCCTGCGTACTCTTGCTAGCAACTACAAGTCTTCCATGGTCGGGTGTGATCTTAAGGATAGAGTTCTCCAGACATCGGTATAAATATCCCACCGGCCTCCCCAAAAATCTACACTCTGTACCAGAGTCATCATACTTCTGTTGGTGTGTCGACTGAAACAGTACTGAGTGACCAACACATAATCACAAATAAAGTATAATAATACCCTCCCAAGCCTCCAGCTCGCAGGACCAATCCTTCCAGATATCGACCAATAACCCGAGCCTCCAGCTCGTGGGACTAACAAGTCCTATATCACTTCAACCCACACATGGGTTAGATCGCTATAACATTCCTTAATCCTATTAGACTACTCTTGTCTAACTTGGGATTACTTAGCGATTTATGTTAAACATACCCTGTAAAGGGCTCGCAGCGATACTAGGAACTATGAAAGGCTGAAGCCTATCGCTCCCTTTCTCAAGGCACTTAGTAATGTTATATTACCCTTAACCAAATCCATTCCCAAGGTTACTAAGTGTGTGACCTCTCCAAAGCATCAAGTGCTGAATTACAAATTTTCCAAAATTGTTAAATGCAGATCATATGAACTTGTATGTGTGTATTAATAGGAATTTTCAAATACTAGACCCAAGGACCTAAAATTAATTCTTGAGACTTATCATGACATCTTTTAGGCCTAATTCCAGAGATTTATAATTTTCCTAAAATAATCAGAAATTATTATAATTTTCCCAAATTATTACTACATGTGATTTTTAACATGAAGTGTCACTTTCTATTATCAAACTAGCAAGATAAAATAATCCTAATATCACCTTGAGTAATAATGACTTTGGACCAAATTTCACATCATTACAATAATATTTAATTTTTAATTACAAAAATCTAATCCACTAGGTCATGTTACACATGAATTACTATAAATATTCATTAAATAATTCCAGAAAAATTACTGGAGGTTACAAATGGTAAATAATTAGTTATTACAAAAATGCATAACTTTATAGCTTAATTTGAGCACAATTATCTCAATAATATAGAAGGAGCAAAAATGATAAGTATAACTACAACCATAAGATGCTGACCATCGAAAATTCCAACTAATTTAACTAGTGTTTATAATACTAAATATTTGTTATTGGCAAGGTTTCATAATTTTTGCAATTATTTTATGCACCCCAATTTCATTAATACATTTATGCAACAAAAATATTAATTAATTCATTTGCTAAGCAAATCTACTACAAATGTTCTAAAACTTCATGAGGAGGTATACTTTCACTAAATAATTGCATGTATAAAATTTCACTGCATTTGACCAAGACAATCTTGCTAAATTCCCAAAATACACTTTTTGGCTAAATGCACACCACATCACATACAATAAGACAACTTTCAAGTGAGATTCACCAACCTGCATAGGTCCAAAGGATCTAAAATTTTTACCAAAGACTTATACCTCCCTAATGGACTTCACACCAAAATTTGGGGTTAAAATAATTATTTTTCACTAAAATATTTCAGTTTTATTAAAAATCACATTTTCCCTAAAATCATAGGAAAATTTTGTTTAAAAATTACCATTTTGGACTGTAGGTGTATATATGATATATGCTTACATACTCTAAATTTCAAGTCAATCCCCTTAGCCAAATAAATGTTATTAAATAAATTGTGATTGTCCTACCTTAAGGACCAATCCCACAAGAATTGCCCTATAGGGCGCTATAGTGTCACAAATGACCTGATTTCAATTTCTAATTAAAGTAGACTCAAAGAGCTACCTTTTTCATGTTGGGTACTTTTCATGGTTCAGTCCCTAAGGGCCTTAATTTTTATATTTAAAAAAATGTACAGTAAAGGATAGATATAATACATTACAATAACAATTTATATATTAAAACAGTTGACGGCTCTAATTATCTCTTCTCCAAACAGCCAAAGGCCGTGATCTGCCCGACCTGGAGCAGATTTTAGAGCCATTTGCTGGCGATCCAACCCCCTCCCTGGCCGAGCACCGCCCCCACCACCTCTATTGAGGTCGGGGCTATCCCCGGGCAGCGGCTCGGCCGCTGGATGGGCGGTTTCTTGTTAACTCGGGAGGAAGCCTTATTGAGCTTTTTCCAAGGAAATTAAAAATGAATTCGACTCGATTGAGCCCGAATTCAATCCCTATTGATCTAGAAAGCTATCACAAGGGGAGAGGGGGAGAAACATGCCTGATTTCGGGCTTGGATGCAGCTACACCGGCAGGTGGCCATGGTTTTTGACATTTTTTGACGAACCTCTCCTCATCTCAAATCTCCACCAAAAGCTTCGATCCAAGAGTCGATTTCGACTTCTTGAGGCCTTTTGAAGGTGATGAAAGGGTCGAATTGAGATTTGAAAGCCTCTATATAGGAGATCCAAGTTTTATGAGTTATGTTCATGGCCATTAAAGGCCCTCCTTGATGGTGGCTGATCATTAACTATTGTAAACTCCTCCTCTTCATCTGGGGAGATGAAAGGAGGGGTTAGGGAAGAAGAAGGGAGTGCCACTTGGCCTCCCTCCATTATTCCCCCTCCAAATGAAACTTTCCTCCTAATTACCCCCATTAAATATCTTAATTAAAATAATAAAATAGATTAAATAAATCTGAAAATTTAGTGGGCCTAGGATGGGCCTTGGACAAGGCCTTAGCCCACTTGAATTGGCTTAGAATGTCATTTAGCCTTTAGGATTAATTTGACCATGGTTGACCTTGGAATTGACTTTGGTCAACTTGATGGGTTGACTGGTCCAAGGGGTGTGTCTTGAGTCCCTTGACACCACCCAATGTTGATTGGGTCATGGTGATGCCCCAATTGGGCCCACTTTGCCAAATAGTGTGATTTTGGTCTAAATATGATCAGGTTTGACTTTGGTCAAATTGGTCCACTAGGTGACCCCATGTTGCTGCTTCTGGGTCCACTTGCCCCCTAATGACATTACATGGCTAGGGGTGGGGTCGATTTTAGGTTTTGAGGCCAATAAGACCTCTTAAGGGAAGGTTTGACCTGTATTGACCTAAGGTTGACTTTGGTCAATCGGCCCACTAGATTGACCAAGTCTTGAGTCCATTACTCTATTGCCTCTCTCTTAGGGTTAGAGAAGTGTTAGTGAGCTTATCTTGAGGTGGTAAGTTCATGTGAGTGTGAATTTACCTAGGTTGACTTGTGCACATTGGGGGCGCACTTAGTCATTTCCTTATGCTCAAGCTGAGCTAGGGGCACATTAGTGCGGCCATGCTCCACTCAAGCCCTAACCCTAACTTTAGGGGATCTGAAAGTGTGGGGGATGTTAAAAATTCCAATAAACAAAACAAAAATTTTGTCATCGAAATTCAATCTTGGGTCTACGGGGTTTCCCAAGTGAAGAAAAGATAAACTTGTAGGAGGTTTAGTTTGTACCTAAGGTGAAGAGCTCCGGGTGTTTCTTTTGCATGAGGTCCAAGGGATCCCAAGTGTGCTTCTCCTGCCCATGATTGGACCACAACACCTTGAATAAATTAACTCTCTTCTTTCGTAAAACTCGGACTGCTGTATCGTCGATCCGGATTGGCTCCAATCGAACAAACCGGTCAGATGCTACCAGGCCCGAGGTAGTAGTAATATGCTACTCCGACAAGAGTAATGCTTTCCAAAGTGAGGATACATAAAAGATGCCATGCAAGTTTGCCAACTCTGGCGATAGCTCCAGCCTGTATGCCAAGGGGCCGACCCGCTCCAGGATCGTATAAGGCCCTATATTCCTAGGGTTGAGCTTCTTGTACCTACGCACCCTTGAAACACCATGCATCAGACGTATCTTCAAAAACACCTTGTCCCCTACCTAGAACTCTACCATACGATGCCTCGCATCGTAATACTTCTCCTGCCGACTCTAAGCCTCTAGTATCCTATCTCTGATCAGCCGAATGAGCGCTTTCGTGCCCTTGACGTAATCTGACACAAGCGTCTTTGGGTCCTCATCCTGAACCCAAGATAGCGATGTATGACACTTCCTACCATATAACTCCTCATAGGGATCCATGCCAATGCTGGCCTGATGGATGTTTTTGTAAGATAACTCGATCAATGACAACAACCGCTCTCAGGGCTTCCCCGTATCAAGTATACACAATCACAGTAGATCCTCCATGGTCCTGTTGGTCTGCTCCGTCTGCCCATCAGTCTATGGATGAAAGGCAGTGCTAAATGCAAGCTGGGAACCTAAGTACTCCTGCACTGCCCTCCATTCCCTGGAAGTAAATCGACCGTCTCGATCTGATATAATATTCTTGGGTATGCCATGGTACCTCACAAACTACTCCATGAATAGCCTCACCAATACACCAACTAGAGCATCCTTCTGGACCGGGATGAACCTGGTTACCTTGTTCAATCGGTCCACAATGACCCATATAGAATCATGCTCATAGTGAGAGCGAGGAAACCCATGTACAAAATCCATCGAAATATCCTCTAACTTCCACTCTGGCACTGGCAGTGGTTGCAATAATCCTCCAGGGCTCTTGCACTCAAACTTCACCGGCTGGCATGCCTCGCAGTGTGTCATAAAATCAACGATATCCCTCTTCATACTGGCTAATACAAGCTCTTCCGCAGATTCGTCGTCATCTTGGTGATCCTGGGGTGCACTAAATACCGTGTGCAGTGTGCCTCCCTGAGTATGTATCCCCGGATCTCACCTCCTGTGGGTATATAAACACAGCCACGAAAATGAATGAGGTCACCACGTAGTGAATACTCCTCTGACTTGACCTCTCCCAAGGCTCTAAATATAGGCTCCAGCATTGCATCCTGCCTCTGCTCTGCCCTGATGTAGTCTATGATATCACACTCCATGTTCAGAGCTGCTAAGTACTCCATATACACCACTGGATCATCACTTGACACCATAGTAATCTGCATGTCTTCCATCATGCGCACTATCTCCATGGTCATCACCCGGGACTTCAGTCTAATAGTGTTGGCTCTCTTGCTCAAAGCATCTACTACGGTGTTCGCCTTCCCTATATGGTAGTTCATGGTATAATCATAGTCACAGAGGAACTCTAACCACCTCTGCTAGCGTAGATTCATGTCCTTCTATGTGTCAATGTACTTGAGGTTCTTGTGATCTGAGAAGATCTCACAATGAACCTCATACAGGTAGTGCCTCCATAACTTTAAGGCAAAGACTACAGCCTTGACTTCCAAATTATACACCGGGTAGTTCTACTCGTGCTTCTTCAGCTGCCTTGATGCATAAGCTATGGCATGTCCGTGCTGCATCAGTACACCACCCATGCCCTGGTATGATGCATTAGTATAAATCTGGAATCCTTCCTTTCTCAAAGGAAGGGCAAGGATGGGAGCCGAGGTTAGTCTACCCTTCAGCTCCTGAAATGCGGACTCGCACTGCGCAGCCCAAGTGAACATTGTGTCCTTCATCAAAAATGTGAGGGGAAGTGCTTGTAACACCCCAAAAAGACCCAAAAAGACTCAAAATAATTTTGAGGTGCAGGTCAGGTTACACGGCCTGGGACACGGGCGTGTCCCAGGGCGTGTCGGGGGTACACGGCCTGGGACACGGGCGTGTCCCAGGGCGTGTCACGCAAATAAAATTGTGGCCCGAGTCAGAAGATTACACGGCCTTGAACCAAGCCTTGAACACGGGCGTGTCAGGTTGGACACGGGCGTGTCCGATGCCGTGTTCCGACCTGTGTACTGCTTGCAGCTCGATGAGGTGGGGGTGACACGGGCGTGTCTCAGGAATGACACGGGCGTGTCATGTTCGACACGGGCGTGTCGATGCCCGTGTTCTGGTAAATCTCAGTCGGTATGAACCGCTTAAGGGTACACGGCCTGTGACACGGGCGTGTCAGCCAAAAATTTGGGTTTTTGGGCAAATCGTGGCCGTTCAGATTTCTCTCTTTTGATCCAAGGGCTCAGGTGATTTCCTGGCTGGATATAAGCCGTAGAGGCTGATGAAGAAAGCTATTCTTCATGTGCTTAAGGAAGAGAGAAAGAGAGAGGAGGAAGAAGAAGGAGGAGGAGATCAAGCCACCGGCGGAGTTCCCGTGGTCCGATTCGTGATCCGAAGCCGGCGTTGTGAAGGCAAGGCTGCTGCGGTTCTTTCTCACCGGCTAGTTTTCGATGGCTCCCAAGAGATCAACAAGGGTAACGATCTCCCTTCTTGGACATGTGAAGTCCTTCTTTTCTGCATTGCATAGGGAAAACCCTTCCCCGCGAGTGTGCGGTGGGTTGTGGTGTCCCTTGGGGTAGATATGTGAAGTCCCCCTTGATAGAGGCCGGAATTAGAGTACGGCTCTAGGCATGCTGTATGAAGCCCATCTGGATATGGTCTGGATTGGTGATGCTTGTTTGCATATCGGAGAAGGCTCCGTGATTATGGCTTGTGTTGCCTTGTGCCTACCTGTTGCTTGGTGCGGCAGGAAGTACTGGACGATGTCCAGGAAATGAAGAGGGTTGGATGCAACTCTTGTGGCCGTGCGTTGCCACTTTATGAGCGGTTGAGCCGTTGGGCTGCAACTCGATGAAAAGGCAGATTGCCGAACAGGAAAGGTGAAACCGACCCGCGCCTATAAATAGCCATGGATACTTCCGTATTCGAGGTGGCACGGCGACTTGAGCAACGGGGGGTGGCTGATCCGTACCTGCGTTAGGTCCGTCCGACTTGGAAGCCTGGTTATAGGTTTTGTTGGAGCGCCTAATGAGAGTCTTAGGCCCGCGCGCCGGAAAGACTAGAATGCTCAAATACCGTGTAGACGGTGGTGTTGACCCTGGTATTCCGGTACACCGAGAATGTGCCCTGAGTGCACGGTCTGTCGGGCCGTGTGGCCGATAGTTGTGATGGCTTGAATGTGCCTGCGTGCACATAGTTGCTATATGATGATGCCATGCTTTGCAGGGAAAGAATGCTAATGCCCCGAGAAAGGGGTAAGATTGTTATAATTGGGTCAGCTGAATGCTGACCGTTGCATTGTTTGCCACCGGTTGGGTGGATTGTTCCCGTGCAGGTGCTGGAGAGCCAAGTGGTAAGTGAAGGGCTGAAGCCCTACTGCTGTTACTGCTGCTGCTGCGGCTAGCCCTTGAAGGCTAAGCGAATGTTTTGCTTATTTGCTTTTACTCATGTATGTCCGGCCTGCGCGCCGAGGTTTGTAAACCATACGTTGTGAAAAGAGGAACTGTAAGGCCTTAAGGCAAAACTCTATGTATTTGTGTACATTCCGTGATATATATAAAGGTGGTTTATATATTGGACATTCCTGGTTAGAGTTCAAATTACTACTTAAAGCTTCCGCTAGAATGCTCTGAGTTAGGATTCGTGTTTGGTTTGGTATTATCCTGTGACCTCACCGTCTATTTGTGGCATATAGTGTGGGGCCCCGGCCGGACCTTCTACTATACGTCATTTAACGGATGGGGTCGTTACAGTGCTATCTTCGAAAACCCTACACAAACTTGCGGTAGTAGCATGCAAGACCAAGGAAGCTCCGAATATTCGAAGCCGGCTTTGTCTGCGGCCAATCCCTCACAACCTACACCTTGGTCGGATCCACTGCCAACCCAGCTCTACTGATAATATGCCAGATGTACAAACCCGTATCCAGCGAGTAGGGTCGTCATGAGCCAGACTGGCCAAGTCCAGCCCAAGACCCAGGCGAGCCAGGCCCGTGGCATCGAGTGAGGCGAGCTCACTCAACGGCTTCTGCCTTGGTGTTGAGTGAGGCGAGCTCCCTCAACTCCTTTTGTCTTGGAGACGAGTGAGGCGAGCTCACTCAACGCCTTTTGCTGTGGCGTAGAGTGAGGCGAGCTCCCTCAACTCCTTCTGCCTTGGCGTCGAGTGAGGCGAGCTCCCTCAACGCCTTGTCTTGGCGTCGAGTGAGGCGAGTTTGCTTATCGGTCGGCTTACACCCACCCTAAAGAGCTCGACAGTAGCTCCGACTCGCCCAGGCGGGGTGGGATGTTTTCGAGGGGCGAGCTTGTACTCGCCAAGCTCCGTTTGTCGAGATCTGACCCTTTAGCGAACTCGTGACATGCGATCAGGGCAGGCCGAGCCCGTGCCTTGGCATTGAGTGATGCTTCTCCACTCCCGCATTTGGCAAATAGTGAGTGGATAGGGCCAGTCGGGCCCGTACTCGCCAAAGGACGAGTAGAAGCGGCGAGTACCAACCTAATCGAGCACTCGCCATCCTTGCCAAGCAGAGATTGTTGAGGGCTACTCGCCCAGTAGTCCGTGAGGTGTTTTTACCATTTTCACCCCGTTGGCCTGCCCATAGCCGGTTGGAATAGTGGAGTCTTGCTGTTGGCAGACCCGGGTGGGTTGCACATAGCTATTCAGAACAGCGGAGTTTTGTTGTTGGCAAGCCAGCCCAAGGGGTTTTTAGTAATTTCAGGCCGACAGTGGTTTGTTATTTGCAGACCGTTTTCAGAAATCTATAAATAGGACCCAAGGGGTACCTCATAGGGCATGCTTACTTATCCCCCAGTCTTCTAGTGCCTTCTGAGGTACCTTAGCCCGGCAATTAGCTAAGGAGGGGAAGCGCTTAGTGATCTTCTGGGTGTGTGGTGGGACCTCCGCGCCGGGCCCTTGGTCTAGTCCTTTGCTCTCCTTTCTTTGTTGTTTTTCTTGCAGAAGCAAAGTAGGTGCGCGACCACCCCTTCCCCAAGGGTCGAACTCCACAGAGACCGATTTTTCGGTTTCAACATTTTGGTGCGGATAGCGTGGAGTGTGGTTAGCACAGAAAACCTTCAGCGAGCTCAATGACTAGAGGAGAAGGGCAAGGATTGGACAGGACTGACTCGCCACCCCTCCCCCTCTTGCCACCCTGGGGATGCTCTAGAATTTTAGGCAGGAGGTGCTCGGCATGGTCCGATTCGCGCTCGGCGTGCGTGCCGAGATCTCGACTCCGGCGATTCTGGTCCTCGCGGATCTAGCACTCGGCGAGGTTGCGACCGCCAGGCGAGCCTGGAAGGAGGTCGCCGAGGAAGGTCGGGGTGTCGAGCTCCCCGGGCGAGTGCTCTTCCCAGGTTCGGGGAGCGGCGGCAGGTTCGGCGAGTTGGGGGCACGAGACCCTCCAGCTAGCCTGGTGGGTGGAGATAGCCCCTTCAGCGAGTTGGTCTCCTCTGCACCAGTCCCGGATGGGTTCAGGTAGCCCGAGATGTCCTACTATACTGGGAAGGGGGACCCGGTCCAGAACGTCCAGTGGTTTGAGGACGTGGTCTCGATCCGACAGATGTCGAATGGCTATAAGTGTAGACTCTTTGCCATCGCCCTGAAGGAGAAGACAAGGGAGTGGTTCCACCAGCTGCCGGCCAGTTCCATCTACTGCTTCGAGGACCTACGCCGATGGTTCATGCTGAGGTTCACAACCTCGAAGAGGAGGAAGAGTAAATCAGAGCCCCTGTTCCGCATCAAGTAGGGGGTGAATGAGACCCTGGGGAGCTACGTCGTGCGCTTCCAGGAGGAGGTCACCCAGGTTCAGGAGATGCCGGGGCACACCCTTATGATGGCCTTCACCTTGGGGCTGCAGCAGGGTTTCTTTCAGATGGAGTTGAAGATGATCTCGCCCCTCTCCTATGAGGAGTTGATGGAGAGGGCGGCGAGAGAAGTTGACTGGGAGGCGTCGAACCCGGAGTTTGACCGAAGGCTAGCCAGGTGGGCTATGGAGGAGGAGAGGCCCAGAGGGGGCAGAGGTCAGGAGGAAAGGAGAGCTGAATCCCGACAGAGGGAGCAGCAGCAGCCGTAGCAACAGCCTAGGTGGGGGCATCAGGAGCCGAATCACCAGCTAGGGTAGAGGCCAGAATGTTAAGATCAGGGGGCGAGAAGAGGGTTCCATGGAGGGGACCGTCACCAGAGAGGCTAAGACCTGTTCTATCCTCCAGGAGGATGGCAGGCCCATAGGCCACCTCTTCCTGACCAGGAGCAGGCTATGGCAATAGCCATGGGGTAGAGAAGGAGGGCCGCAAGGATAAAGAGAAGGGAAGTCAGGGTGGAGCTGCCCTATTGCGACTTCCACCAGAAGGAAGGGCACACCACGACCACGTGCCCGAAGTTCCTCGAATTGCGAGGAAATAGGGAGCAATAACGGCAGCAGGAGCATCAGGAGGTACGGATAAAAGAGGTCATGCCGCGCCCGAAGGAGGATCGGTGCATGTACCGGGCAGATGTGGGGACCCGGGGAAGGATCGGGATGACCCCACCTAAGGAGGAGAAGATCACATTCTCAAGGAAGGATATGCCGGATCACGAGGATCCATTTTGTGATGCGCTGGTCATACAGACAGCCATCGAGAACTTTACCATCGCCCGGATCCTCGTCGACAATGGAAGCTCGGTCAATGTCATCTTTAAGAAGGCGTTCGAAGCGATGAAGGTTGAGGTGAAGAGGGTGCTTGCCTCAGACGGACCCTTGTTCAGGTTCTCGGGGGAGAGGAAGGAGGTAGAAAGAGGAGTGGGACTCCATATTACACTGGGGGCAGTCTCGCAACTGTAAGTTTATTATTGTGGATACCGCCAGTAGCTACACCTCCATCTTTAGGAGGACCCTCATCAGCGCCTTTCACTGCGTCCCCTCATCCTTTCACCAATGCTTGAAGTTCAACATCGAGGGGGTCCAGGTCCGGGTCCGCGGAGACCCCAAGATAGCAAGGGAGTGCTACGTCACCGCCGTAAACTCCATCTCTTGGCAGGGGGTACCGAGGAGATGGGGCGAAGGATGGAGGAGGCAGAGCAGGAGGCTGGCCGAGAGGAGATGGAGGTGGAGGTGACCCGCCCTCAGGAGGAGGAGATGGAGGAAGTCCAGGAGCCGGCCAAGGCAATGGCTGCGGAGGAAGCCGAGGAAGAGGTCTTCTCTCCTGGAGGGGGATGCTGAAGAGTGGGGGGAGCAGTATCGTCTGGAGGCGGCAGAAGAGGTGGTGGAGATGGAGGTTCTCACCCTCGGAGGCAGGGTAGAGAAGGTCCGCGTCAGCGGGGGGCTGACCCCGGAGGCTCAGGGCAGGATGCTGGAGTGCATTCGGAAGAATGTGGACGTCTTCACCTGGAGTACTGCAAAGATGACAGGGATCGATGCGGACATGGCATGCCATCGCCTCAACCTGGATCCAGAGGCTCGCGCCATCCAGCAGAAGAAGAGGTCCACGACGGACAAGTTGGCCGAGCCAATTCGGGAGGAGGTGGCCAAGCTCCTCAAGGCCGGTTTTGTATCCGAGATCCAATACCCCGGCTGGGTCTCCAACATTGTTGTGGTTAAAAAAGGGGACGGCCGGTGGAGAATGTGTATCGATTTTTCTTTACTTAATAAATCATGCCCCAAGGATTGTTACCCCTTGCCTCGGATCAATGCGCTGGTTGACTCATTCGTCGGTTTCCCTGTAATGAGTTTCCTAGATGATTTTTCAGGTTATCATCAGATCAGGATGCACCCCCCAACCCCCTGACATCAAGGATGTCTCCTTCATTACAGGGGATGAATGCTATTTTTATAAAATGTTGTCGTTCGGGCTAAAAAATGCAGGGGCAACCTATCAAAAGATGATGGACAGGGTCTTCCAAGAGCAGAAGGGAAGGAACCTAAAGGTGTCTGTAGACGACCTCATGATCAAGAGCCAAGACGTCGACTCTCACCTCCGGGACTTGGAAGAGACTTTTTCCACTCTCCGCAAGTATAAAATGAGACTAAACCCCTTGAAGTGCATTTTCGGGGAGAGTAGGGGGAAATTCCTAGGGAATCTCCTCACCCCTGCCGGTGTAGAGCCCAACCTTGACAAGGTGAGGGCGATTGTGGAGTTGGGGTCACCACGGAATGCCAAGGAAGTGCAGCGGTTGACGGGAAAGTTAGAAGGGTTGAGCCGGTTCCTCTCCCGGGCCGGGGAGAAGGGCTCTCCCTTCTTCAAGACCCTGAGGGGAGGTCAGAAGTTCGAGTGGACCTCAGAGTGCAAGGAGGCATTTCATACCTTGAAGAGGCATCTAACTCAGGCCCCCTGCTCCAAGGGCCAAAGGAGGGGGAGGACTTGCTCTTGTATCTAGGGGTCAGAGTGGAGGCCCTGAGCTCCATTTTGGTTCGGGAAGAGGGGAAGAAACAACTCCCAATTTACTATATGAGTCGGGTCTTGAGGAAGGCAGAGCTTTGGTATCCTATCCTGGAGAAGCTGGGCTTTGCTCTCATCATTTCAGCTCGGAGGCTCCATCCCTACTTCCAGGCACACTCGATCTGAGTGGTGACTGACCACCCCCTCCGCAACATCTTCGAGGGGGTTAAGCACTCAGGCCAGCTATCCAAGTGGTCGGTAGAGTTAAGCGAATTCGACATTTCCTTTGTCCCTCGCCTTTCGATCAAGGCACAAGCGATGGCCGACTTTCTGGCAGACTATGTGGTGGAAGTGGTGGAGGCGGAACTCCCCCACCCAGTCCCCTGGAAGGTGATGGTGGACGGCATGTCAGAAAGACATTGCTTGAGAGTGGGGGTGATCTTGGAGAATCCACATGGGACGAAGATTGAGCAAACAGTAGTGGTGCATTTTCCCATTACCAATAATCAGGCCGAGTATGAGGCTGTTGATTGCAGGTCTTCGCCTGGCCAGGGAGCTAGGGGTGTGCGACGTGGAGGTCCTCACTAACTCCATGGTGGTAGACTCCCAGATTAACAGAGAGTTCGAGGCAAGGGAGCCAACTCTGTAGCTATACTTGGCGAAGGTGAAGGGGTTCATCGGCACGTTCCAGAATTTCTCCATTCGGCACGTGCCCAGGGAGGAAAACGAGCAGGTAGATCGACTGACAAATCATGGTCCCCGGGTATGGGGTACAATCACCGACTTGTTACACCCCTCCATTGAGGAGGGAGAGCTGATAGAGGTGGAGCAGCACCCCTCGTGGATGGACCCATTCACAACTTTCTTATCCACGGGAGAGTATCTTGAGGTGATGGACAGGAAGAAGCTCAAGCACAAATCGGCATACTATCTCATGTTCGATGGGCAGTTGTAGCAAAAGACCCTCTCGGAGATGTTGGCACGTTGCGTGGCCGTGGGGGAGGTCCCGAGGATCTTGGAGGAGGTCCACTCCGGGGAGTGTGGAAGCCACTCTGGGAGTTGGACGCTGGAAGGGAGAATCGTCAAGCAAGGGTACTTTTGGCCGACCCT
The DNA here is from genome assembly GCA_039513925.1 of Platanthera zijinensis. Classification (NCBI taxonomy): domain Eukaryota; kingdom Viridiplantae; phylum Streptophyta; class Magnoliopsida; order Asparagales; family Orchidaceae; genus Platanthera; species Platanthera zijinensis. Next base: position 73,724,065 of record CM077096.1, read on the forward strand.
AAGCCACGACGCGACAAAGTTCGCAAAGGAGTGTCATAAGTGCCAACTATTGCCCCCCTTCAGCTGCAACCGTCCCAGCGCCTTAGGAGTATCACATCACCCTGGCCATTTGCAATCTGGGGAATGGATTTGGTCAGACCCTTTCCCCAGGCACTCTTTAGGCGCTTGCATGAATTGACTCACCTTGCCTACAACATAGGAAATGTCGGGCCTGGTCACTGTGAGATATATGAGCTTACCAACCAGACGCCTATACTGCGTAACATCTGAAAGAGGAGGCGAATCATTTGTCCAGGTTTTGTCTTCTCCAATTGCCATGGGGCATCGGGAAGGTTTTGCTCCAGTCAATCCTGCCTCTTTTAATAGATCAAGAGCATACTTACGTTGGGAGAGGACTAAGGAGTTGGGCTTTCGAGATATTTCAATCCCCAGAAAGTACTTCGGAGAGCCCATATCTTTCGTGACCAGATGTTGACAAAGATGCCGCTTTGTCAAGGCTACCCCTTCCTGATCATCACCAGTGAGAAGAATATCATCAACGTACACAGAAAGAACTACCAGACCCGAGGAGGTTTTGCGAATGAATAACGAGTGATCAGCAGAGCTTCGCGTAAACCCAATGGCCACCACGATGCCGCTGAACTTGTCAAACCAAGCTCGAGGGCTCTGCTTGAGGCCATAGATTGCCTTCTTCAGTCGGCATACCCGTGTCTCCCCCTGAGCAACATACCCAGGAGGTTGCTCCATGTAGACGGCTTCCTGAAGATCACCATAAAGGAAGGCATTCTTGACATCCAGCTGAGAAATCTGCTAATCTCTATTGACAGCCACAGAGAGAAGGACTCGGATAGTATAAAGACGAGCCACGGGAGAGAATGTGTCAAAGTAATCAACCCCATATGTCTGAGTAAAGCCCTTAGCAACAAGGCGGGCCTTATAACGATCGATAGTGCCGTCTGGGCCAAATTTGACCACAAAGACCCAACGACAGCCAACAACATCAGTACCGAAGGGAGGAGGAATAAGAGTCCAGGTACCCCACTCAGTGAGGGTTGCCATTTCCTCATCCATGGCCATCTTCCAATAAGGGATATCAAGGGCCTCCTGGTAGGAACTAGGAGTGGTAGTGGCTGAGATAGCCAGTGCAAAGGCCCTGCGAGAAGAGGTAAGACGATCATATGAAAAAAACCAGCAAGGGGGTGTAGAGTACACGTCCGCACCCCTTTGCGAAGAGCTATCGAAAGATCCAGGTCGGCGGGTCTCTCGGCATCCGGAGCATCCGTGGCAGAGAGAGCTGGCCCGGGAGTAGAGAGCGACGGCGGCGGAGATGAGGGAGATGGTGGTAGAGGGGAGGGAGAGAGAGGTGGAGGGAGAGGAGCGGATAGAGACGGAGTGGGGGTGGAGATTGCAGTAGGAGACGAGGGGACGAAGAGAACAGTAGGAGTATCAGAAGCTGGGGGGAGAGAAGTAGAGGGGTCATCCGAGAAGTAGGAGACATTCTCGAAGAAGGTGACGTCAGCAGAGACGAACTGCTTACGAAGAATGGGGTCAAAGCAATAGTAGCCTTTCTGAGTGGGAGAGTGCCCCAGAAAGACACATTTGGTGGAGCGAGGGGAGAGCTTATCCCGGGTGGCAGATGGGGCATGCACGAAGGCAGTGCACCCAAAGATTCAGAGAGGGAGAGGGAAAGGCTCCTTGCCTAGATACAGAATGGAGAATGGTGTTTTCCCGTGGAGAACAGTGGATGGAATGCAATTGATGAGGTAACAGGCAAGGAGAACAGCATAGCCCCAATAGGAGCGAGGGACATGCATCTGGGTTATTAAAGTACGAGCGACATCGAGGAGATGATGGTTTTTGTGTTCCGCCACCCCATTTTGTTGGGAGGTATAAACACAGCTAGTCTGATGAATAATTCCATGCTGCACACAGAAAGAGGTGAACGCATGACTCAAATATTCTTTTGCATTGTCGGAGTGAAAAGTTTTAATACAAACATTAAACTGAGTTTTAATTAACTGATAAAAGGAGATCCATACATCCAAAAGTTCAGAGCGATCTCGTAAGATATACACCCAAGTACATCTTGAAAAATCATCAATAAAGGTTACAAAATAAGAACTATCCCGACCAATGGTAAGGGTAGGAGCGGGTACCCAGACATCGGAGTGGACTAGATCAAACAGACGGGAATAGCCCCGACCTTGATTCCCTGGGAAGGAGGAACGGTGATGCTTGCCAAGCTGATAAGCATCGCAGTTGAGAGGAGTACTGGAAGGAGGGAGGTGGGGCAGAAGCTGGTGTAGAAGCCGTAGAGGAGGATGACTGAGGCGGAGATGCCACTGGAGAAGATCCGTACAAGAGGAGGAGAAGGAGGATAAGGCGGAAACGTTGTCGAGGAAGTAGAGGCCACCACTCTCAGTCCCAGTAGTAATCGTCCGGTGGGAGCTCAGATCCTGAATAGAACAATAAGTAGGAGAGAACGTCACAGAGCACTGAAGCTGCTTGCATAAAGAAGTAACGGACAATAAATTGCACAGAAACTTAGGCACATAAAGAGTGTCCGCTAGGCAAAGAGACAGAGTAACATGAACGACTCCTGACCCATGAACCGGGGAGGGAGAACCATCTGCAACGAGGACAGGAGGCAACCGATCATGCTGTTTGAGGAGAGAGAAGCACTGAGGATTGCCCATCATATGATTAGTTGCACCAGAGTCGATAGGCCATTTACCTCAAGTCACCACGTGGGAACTACCTGATGATGTAACCACGGAGGCAGATGGCTTGGAAGAGAAGGCGGAAGAGTCACCGGAGGGGCAAAGATGGGGATGCTTCGTCTAGCAGCATTCCATTGTGTGGCCGGTGCGACCACAGTGAGAGCAGAGGTAGCGGGAAGGAGCACGTCCGCCAGACTGGTGACTGTGGCTACCAGAGCCACTCCGCTGAGTTTGGTGAGCATAGTTGTCCGGTGGAGAAGGAGCAGGAAGAAGAGGACGCTGAAGAAGGGAGGTGACAGCAACGATGGGGACAGCAGTGGCATCTAGGGTAGGGGATTCCGCCTCACCCAGAATTTGTTGGCGGATCATATCATAATTATCAGGAAGCCGGAGCAGATAACACATAACCAGAAGCTCTTGGAAATGCGTGTGTTGTTGAGCCAAATCCGCAGAAAAGGGGCGATTCTGAAGAATCTTAACCCATAGAGCCTGAACCTGTTGGTAGGCAGCAGCAGGGGGTAAAGTAGGATGGGCAAAGAGGTCCGCATACAATGTATAAATGCGAGACGTCTGAGCCCCCTTTGAGTACAGAGCAGCAAGATGAAGCCAAGCGGCCTTGACCGTCTCATCATGACGGATAACGGGGAGGAATTCATCGGAGAGGCTGTTAGCGAGCCAAGTACGCACAAGTGCATCACTCGCATTCTAGTCATTAAAGAGAGGTGAAGTGGTGGGCAGTGGGTCATCAACGAGATGTTGACGTTTGCATTGTGAGCGAAGGAGAAAGGTGAAGGAGACGCTCCAATCCGGGTAGTTGGAGCCGACAAGTTTTGAAATGGTGCCAAGGTTCCCGGAAGGAGTAGGAGGAAGAGGCGGAGCCAGATTGGTGACAGGAGTGGTGGCAGTAGAAGCATCAGAGAGAGCCATAGGATAAAATAACAGGAAGCCGCACGGTTAGGAATGAAACCGGGCGGTTAGGCACGAAAACTGTGTGCGAGAAATCACAGCGGTTAGAACAAAAAGAGCTGCAGCGCTCACGATGAAAGACACCAGCGGTCAGAAAACCATGACCAAGCCGCAGAACCAAGCAGAGGGAAAGAAGTTGTGCGGCTAGAAACAAACCTGCGTGAACTGAGAAAGGAGAAGACCGCGCGAACAGAGAAAGGTCCGCGGGAAGGCAAACACAACAACAGGTCGCGACGACTAGAGAAGAGGGCGCGACGACTAAGGACAGGTCGTGGCGTGAAGAAAGGGGAAACAAGGAGGTCGCGTACACTAAGGGCAACAACACGGAGAGGAAGAGGCCACGCGAACAGGTCGCAAGCAGGCCAAAGAGACAGACCGTGAGGACAGGTCTCGAAAAGAAGAAGCAAGTCGCGCGGACAGGTCGCGGCGGTCAGAGAAGGCACCCAGAATCAGGAGGAGAAATCGAGTCCTCTGATACCATGTAAGAAACGAACAAAAAACAAACTGGAGAGGTTTAACAGAAATTTTATTATCTGAAAAAAGGTATCTATTACAAAGGTATGACCTCCCTTTTATAGAATGGAGGAGAGAAGAGAGAATACAAATAAGAGATGTGAGACTAAAACTTTACAGGACAAACGGCCTATACACAAACCAAACCGCACAAGCCGCGCGGTTTGATGAGAAGGGCTAACCGCTCAGCGACCACGAGAGAGAGGGAAGCTGCCAGGGGAGACCGCTAGGCCGCTCGGTCTCCAAGCCGCCAGAGAATAACCGCTAGATCGCGCGGCCTTCAATCCGCCAAGACAGGCCGCCAGACCGCCCGGTCACTAACATCAACACTCAAACCCAATTGGGAAGGACCATACATAGTGCAGGAGGTCTTGAAGTCAGGAGGGTATCGCCTCCGAAATGTGGAAGGTGAAATCCTAGGTCTCACCTGAAGTGGTGATGACCTAAAGCGCTTTTACCCTTGAGTCATGTAAGTTCTATTTTGTGATATAAAATTTCTTTAGATGCTTATGCTCATGACATTTCTTGTGCAAGTGGAAGAGTGAGTTTGCCCCAGACCCCGAGCATATCCCGCTGTCAAGCTCTCTCCTAACTGACAGGGCTGGATGTCACTCGGAGGAGTCTGCCCCAGACCCCGAGCATATCCCGTTGTCAGGCTCTATCCTAGCTGACAGGGCTGGATGTCACTCGGAGGAGTCTGCCCCAGACCCCGAGCAGATCCCGCTGTCGGGCTCTCACCTAGCTGGTAGGGCTGGACGTCACTCAAGGGAGTCTGCCCCGGACCCCGAGCAGATCCCGCTGTCAGGCTCTCAATAAGCTGACAGGGCTGGATGTCACTCGGAGGAGTTTTCCCCAAACCCCGAGCAGATCCCGCTATCAGGCTCTCTCCTAATTGACAGGGCTTGATGTCACTCGGAGGATTCTGCCCTAGACCCCGAGCAAATCCCGCTGTCAGGCTCTCTCCTAGCTGGCAGGGTTGGATGTCACTCGGAGGAGTTTGCCCCAGACCCCGATCAAATCCCGCTGTCAGGCTCTCTCCTAGCTGATATGGCTGGATGTCACTCGGAGGAGTCTACCCCGGACCCCGAGCAGATCCCGCTGTCAGGCTCTCATCAAGCTGATAGGGCTGGATGCCACTTAGAGGAGTTTTCCCCAAACCCCGAGCAGATCCCACTGTCAGGCTCTCTCCTAGCTGACAGGGCTGGATGTCACTCGGAGGAGTCTGCCCCAGACCCCGAGTAGATCTCGTTGTCAGGCTCTCTCCTAGCTGGCAGGGCTGGATTTCACTCGGAGGAGTCTGCCCCAGACCCCGAGCAGATCCCGCTGTCAGGCTCTCTCCTAGCTGACAGGACTGGATGTCACTCGGAGGAGTCTGCCCCAGACCCCGAGCAGATCCCGCTGTCAGGCTCTTTCCTAGCTCGCAGGGCTGGATGTCACTCGGGGGATTCTACCCCAGACCCCGAGCAAATCCAACTATCAGTCTCTCCTATCTGACAGGGCTGGATGTCACTCAGAGGAGTCTGCCCCAGACCTTGAGCAGATCTCGCTATCAGGCTCTCTCCTAGCTGGCAGGGTTGGATGTCACTCGAGGGAGTCGGCCCCAGACCCCGAGCAGATCCCGCTATCAGGCTCTCTTCTAGTGACAGGGCTGGATGTCACTCAGAGGAGTCTGTCCTAGACCCCGAGCAGAACCCGCTGTCAGGCTCTCTCCTAGCTGACAGGGCTGGATGTCACTCGGAGGAGTCTGCCCCAAACCCCTTGCAGATCCCGCTGCCAGGCTCTCACCTAGCTGGCAGGGTTGGATGTCAATCGAGGGAGTCTTCCCCAGACCCCGAGAAGATCCCGCTGTCAGTCTCTCTCCTAGCTGACAGGGCTGGATGTCACTCGGAAGAGTCTGCCCTGGACCCCGAGTAGACCCTGTTGTCAGGCTCTCACATAGCTGGCAGGGCTAGGTGTCAGTCGAGGGAGTCCCGCCCTCTCCGGGAGTTATTGAGGAAGACCGCTTTCCTAAAGGTGTAAGGGTAGAAGGTCCCCATAGGCGAGCTCGAACTCGTAGGACCAGCTCGGTAGAGAAAAGGTAAGCCCCGATCGGTCTCCCCGTTGAGGAAGGCGAGCCCTAGCAAGGCACTCCACCCCCCTTCAGTTTTACTTATGAAATATTTGGATAGTTTTGACTCAACATCGGCAATAGAAGAGAGAACTCGCGTGCGAGCTGGGTGGTTGCGGGCCCAGCTCGGCAAATGGTCCATCCCCGGCTGACCTGAAGAGGGGGGGGGGGGGCGAAATCTCGGAATGCGATCACTAGTATGGATCCTAGGCACGCGCTCTGGAGGCGAATTCTGTCATAGCAAGATCCAGCGAAGGGGAGGGATCGCGGCCGAGTGCATCACAGAGGGAAAGTTCAAAAGCAAAGAAGATGGAAAAATTTACTTTTCATTCAGTATTAAATGATTGCAAAAAAAAATGATTACAAAAGGGGAGCTCGCCTCGACGAGGTTACAAAGGGGAGGAAGAATTGCAAGAAAGAATAAAAAAGGGGGGAGGGGGAGGAGGGTCAGCTCTCGCCTCCTCCCACGGATTGGAGGTCTCCGTCTGCTCCGCCGGAAGGGTGGTCCTTGAAATCCTTGCCGAATAAATAGTCGAGACTGTCTTCCTTCTCGCTCGGCGGCATGGGCGGGAACAGACTCGACATCAGGTCTCGGACGGTGGCCTCCTCAAAGCCCCCACTAGCACCTGCATATCCTTCATAATCTGCAGGGTACATTCGACAGATGCGATCGAGTTGACCCGCAACCTCACAGCAACCTCCGCCTCGCCGAAGATCCTGGGGCTCTTGTATAAGAAAGGAGGCTCTCTACCGCCGGGAGGGAGAAAAGCTTCGAACTAACGAGCGATCTCGCCGCGAAGCCCCTTGTTCTCTTCACACAGCTTTGCATTCTTCTCTTACAGCTCGGCGGTGCGGGCTTACAGCTCGGCGGCGCGAGTTTCCAGCGCGTCGGAGCGAGCACGGAGTTGGCGGTTCTCTTCCTCTAACCCAGCGGCGCGAGTCCGCAGCTCCCGGGCAGCCTCGGAATCCTGAGATAAGAATGGATAGGTAAACCTGAAGCTGAAAAATCCTAAGTAAAAAAAAGGGGGGGAAAGGATGATCATTGCTCACCAGACTACCGGTGCCCTTGGCAAGCAGATCCTCGGCAATGCCGAGCCTTAGCTCCAGGTCAATGACCCTGTCCTGGGCCAGGTCACGCTTCTGCTCCGCCTTCTATAGGAGGTGGCTGAGGTTGAAGCCGTGACGAACCACCATGTGGTGGAGCTCTAGTTCCCGCATGTGGGCATGCATGCCCTTCTAGCCGAGTTGGCGCAGGGTCATACACTTGTAGGCCGCGACATCCTCGCACCCATAGAGGTCGAAGCCGAGCGCATAGGCTTGACCTGAGGAGGGCTCGTGGTCATCCCAGGTGGATTGGAGGGTGGAGACGGATATCCGGTGGGTAGACTCGTCCTACTAAACCACGGGCTCGCCGACCGAGTCTTTCCACCTCCCCCCCAAGGCCTTAGAGGGGGTGACTCTTCGACGGACCCAGCTCGCGGGCCGGGGGTTTCTTGACTGCAGGAGCAGAAGGCTCGCCTCCCTCCTTTTCTTTGCCCATTATCTCCTTCAGCGTGCTCCCCGACGATTCGTCCGGGGTGGTCTCGGGCGAGATCATGTACTTGGGATGTGGTTGTTGTTACTTTGCCCGAGAAACCACCACCGCTCTCAGCTTCTTCTGTGGAGGTTGACGGCGAGGCGATCTGGACCCCGCAGGATCAGCCCGCTTCCTGCCAGAAGGCTTAGACGAGGACGGCTCGTCTCGGCAGGCAGCTGCAGCCGCATTCTCGCAGGCGAATGGGTCGGCGAGTAGACCCGGATCCGCGAAAGGCGGGTTCTCAGGAATCAACCGTTCTCCTGCAGAAATAACTTAGAAAAATTCCAATGGATTTGGCGAGATCTGGCAAGGAGGAAAGGTGAAAGATATACCCTCGTCGGGAAGGACGGGGAGGAGCGAGTCGAGGCCCTTTCGGAGGAAGGAGACCTCGAAGTCTTTGTGGAGGAAAAACTTGTGGAGCTCGGTATCGTTTCTAGAGATGGTGGGGGGTTGGTATACCTCCTTGCCTTTTTGTTGCGGCGAGTAGGGGACGTTGCCAAGATCGCCCTTAATGAAGACAATCTTGGTCATCCAGTTGTGATGTTTGTTCGCGATCTCGCGAACCTTGATAAAGGAGCCCTCGAAGTAGGAGACGTCGTTGGGGGTCGCCTTGTAAGTAAAGAGTTTCCTGAACACGGTCAGGTTGAGCTCTATTTGCTCCCGACGGAGGAAGCTCGCGAACGCCACCATTGTGGCGATGGAGTTCGGGTTCAACTGCGCGGGCACTGCGCCGAAGTACTTGAAGATGTGGCGGACTTCCGACCAGAGTGAAAGGCACAACCCTATCTCGAAATATGAGATAGGTAAGGCGAGCTCCTCGGGGTAGAAAGTGTTGATGGCCTCGCCCTCCCTGGGCATGCATGCCTCGAAGCCAGGGGGCTTGAAGTCAGCACTCAATGCGGTAAACTCCTCCTCCGTCGTGTTCCCCTCAAAGAAACAGTAATCAGTAAAGTGTTGTGCGCACTTGGAGCGACCATCATAGTCAGGGTTGGACTTCCCCATGATCGCGAAAAATATAGAGAGCGAGTGCAGGTAGGAAGGGGGCAAGCAGAGGAGGAAAGTATAGAAGCAATAAAAGCAGTAAGTCGGAGTAAGTAAGGGTGCCTATTTATAGAAAAAGGGGTCAAGGGCCGAGCCGACCGATCGGTCCAGCTCGCCTAGCCCAGCTCGCCTAATCCAGCTCGCCGACTTCAAGGACCCATCCCATCACGCGCCAATTAAGAATATTATATTCGAATAAACAAGCAATAAAGTCTGAAAACATTTATAAGTTATTACAGGCCCAAGAGGGATATTGCCCAGGGAAATTGAATGCAAGCAAAGCGGCCATCTCGGTACACGCGCGAGCTGAGGGGGCAGGAGGCAAGTTTCGATAGGCCTGCCAGGGGGCCGTTCTTTACCTTACCCGGTCTCACATCTCCTTCCCCGCAGGCCGGCATAAGTCGCGGAGCATGCAGATCTGCCTCAAGCATCCCCGGGATGCCAAAAGATTCTTGTCCAGCTTTTCCAACAACGGTGAAAGGGACGCCGTCTCGCCCGTCAGGCCCTCTCTTGCCTCGCCTACCAGCCACGCACACTCCCGCTGCAGCATGCCATTGTCTTCCCGCAATCGGTGGACCTCGCATACCATCTTCTTGAGGACCTCGATTCCTCGCTTCGTCAGCTCAGGGCCCCCCAGCTCAACATTCAAGAAGGACTCCAAGGTCTTCGGAGAAAAGAGGGGAGAGTAGTGAGCTCACTCTAGGGATTTGTCGGCCTCCGACTGACTGTGTAAGGCTGCAAGAATGGTTGAATAATGTGAAAGGCGAACTCATCAGGAGGAACTATGGACAGCCCAGTAAAGGATGACTTACCTAAAGAGCTCGAGGCATCGAGGGAAAAGCGAGGTGGAGGCATCTTCAGATCTTTGCCGCGACCCGAAGGTTGCATTCGGGGTGAAATAAGGTTGAAGCCTGGCACAAGGATAATTCTGGCACACTTCCCTTGAAGTCTTGACGAGATAAGAGGAGGGGACACGGACCGGAGAGTCCGGTTTTTGCGAGTTCAGACCCAGGGTCCCAAAGGACAGGGATAGGTCACGATGACGAGCCTCCGAAGCCCCGAACCGCAGGTCAGCGGGAAGAGTATCAGCCCGTGGAGAGCTGATCCCGCCGCCCCCATCTCGGCAGTCCTGGTCAGCGTAGAGGTCAATAAAATTCCCCTCCTTTCCAGGGGCACGCAAGGTGGAGGAGCCTGTCTCAGGCTCTAGGGCCTTCTATAAATCTTGGTAAGCGCGTTCGGATGCCTCTGCATCTGGCTTCACCCTCTTGGCCGAATTGGATTCGGCAGGGGTGCTCCGCGGGATGATAAAGGGAATGGAGGTTAAGTTGGCGACGTGGGCGGAGGAGATCTCGCGAGCCTTCGCAAGCCTCTCTTGGAGCTCCTTAGGAAAAGGCATCTCGACAAGTTCAGGGCAGAGGGGAGTGACAAAGGTCACCTAGGTATACAGGCACTTATTTATAGCCGTTGGTGGACCCCGCCGAAATATTCCCTGGCTCTTGCCACACTCGCAAAAAACCCATGGGGTTGGATGTTTCTTTCTGAGCTTGTGCCAACCTCGCAAAGAGCGGGGATTGTGTACAACCCCGTATTCGACGAGTGGGGTCGGCATGAGCTAGACTGGCCAAGTCCAGCCCAAGACCCAGGAGAGCCAGACCCATGGCATCGAGTGAGGCGAGCTAACTCAACGCCTTCTGCCGCGGCATCGAGTGAGCTCGTCGAGCTCACTCAATGCCTTCTGCCATGGCATCGAGTGAGGCGAGCTCACTATACGCCTTCTGCCATGGCGTCGAGTGAGGCGAGCTCCCTCAATGCCTTCTGCCTTGACGTTGAGTGAGGCGAGCTCCCTGAACGCCTTATCTTGGCATCGAGTGAGGCGAGTTTGCTCATCGGTCGGCTTACACCCGCCTTAAAGAGCTCAGTAGTAGCTCCGACTCGCCTAAGCAGGGTGGGATGTTTTCGAGGGGCGATCTTGTACTCGCCAAGCCCCGTTTGTCGAGATTTGACCTTTTAGCGAACTCGCAGCATGCGGTCAGGGCAGGTCGAGCCCGTGCCTTGGCGTTGAGTGATGCTTCTCCACTCCCGTATTCAGCAAATAGTGGGTGGATAGGGCCAGCCGGACCCGTACTCGCGAAAGGCCGAGTAGAAGCGGCGAGTGGAAACCTCATCGAGCACTCGCCATCCTTGCCGAGCAGAGATTGTTGAGGGCTACTCACCCAGTAGTCCGTGATGTGTTTTTACCATTTTTCCCCCGCTGGCCTGCCCATAGCCGGTTGGAACAGTGGAGTCTCGCTGTTTGCAAACCCGAGTGGGCTGCACATAGCTATTCAGAATAGTGGAGTTTGGTTGTTGGCAGGCCAGCCCAAGGGGTTTTCAGTAATTTCAGGCCGGCAGAGGTTAGTTATTTGCAGACCGTTTTCAGAAATCTATAAATAGGACCCAAGGGGTACCTCAAAGGGCATGCTTACTTGTCCCCAAGTCTTCTAGCGCCTTTTGAGGTACCTTAGCCCAACATTTGGCTAAGGAGGGGAAGCACTCAGTGATCTTTCGGGTGTGTGGTGGGACCTCCGCGTCAGGCCCTTGGTCTAGTCCTTTGCTCTCCTTTCCTTGTTGTTTTTCTTGCAGGAGCAAAGTAGGTGAGCAATTACCCCTTCCCCAAGGGTGAACTCCACAAGAGACCGATTTTCGGTTTCAACACCCGAGGAATGCCACCTTTTGCATCCAAAAGTTGCTTTCCAAAACTTAGCGTATATATGGTGCTCCCGCAGCTTCCCCAAGACTAATGCCAAGTGCCAGGTATGGTCCTCCTCGATCCTGGAGTAGACCAAGATATCGTCTATAAAAACTATGATGAACTCGTCCAGGAACGGCTCAAACACCTGGTTCATTAAACTCATGAATGTGGTGGGGCATTCGTGAGCCCAAAGGGCATCACAGTGAACTCAAACAAACCGTAGCGTGAGCTAAATGTCATCTTTGATATATCCTCCTCCTGAATCTGTAACTGATAGTAGCCCGACCTTAGGTCATGGTTAGAGAACAAGCATGCTCCCTCTCGCTGATCAAATAGCTCGTCAATCCTTGGTAATGTATAAGTATTCCGTACTGTCAATCGGTTGAGCTCCCGATAATCAATGCAAAGTCAGAGTGATCAGTCCTTCTTCTTTACGAATAAGATGGGAGCTCCCCATGGTGTAGAACTCAGTCTAACAAATCCTGCATCCACCAGATCCCGTAGCTGAGTCTGGAACTCTGCAAGCTCCTTCGATGCCATCCGATAAGGTGCCCTAGAGACGGTCCTTGCACCTGATACTAGCTGTATATGGAAGTCTACCTCTCTATGCAGGGGTAGTCCGGGCAACTTCTCTAGAAATATGTCAGGGAAATCCCGAACCACCAGAATATCACCAATGGAGGCCTCCGCCTCTGACATCTCGAAACAAACCATGTATACCTCATCTCCATTCTCATGGGCCTTAACAGCCTGTACAGATGATAATAATCGGTATATAGGCATAATACCTTTGAAGACCACCTCCGAGTTTTCGTGTTCTAATGTGATCCTCCTAGATGGGCAGTCAATCTTGGCATGGTGCCAGTGTAGCAACGTCATGCCCAGAATAATATCATAGTCTGGTAGCGGTAAGATTGTCGATGGTGTGTCAAACAGCTTCCCACCAATGTCTACAGACATATTGCACTTAACAGTAGACTGCACCTCCGATCCATTTGGAAGTCAGACTATCCTGAGGAGACTGGGGAAATGTTGGCATCCATCCAAATCCTTCGCGAAGTCTTCTGAGACGAAAGAATGTGATGCTCCCGTGTCAAATAGGGTGAGGGGGCTTATTGCACACATGTACTATGCCTAAGGTTTTTTGTTTCAATTTTTATCAGCTATCTATATAAAGGATTACTAAGGTACTATATAAACAATTCAAAGTAAAAAATTGTAAAGTACCTGTGATGACCTCCTCAGGGTTCCTAGGCTGGGCATGATCCAGCGCATACATCTGCTATGGCCATTGGCCGCCACCGTGAGGTCCTCATCCACAACCTCGTCCTCGACCTCTACCCCTATGTGCTGAAGGGACTGCTGGAGGTGGAGGGGGTTGAGGGAAAAGCTGTGGGCAGTGGGATCTGATGTGCCCAGGCTGGTGACATCCAAAGCATACCACCAGAGGGCGTCCTCTTTCATCAAATCTCCGCGGCTCCTGGATGTGTGGTGGTTGGGCTGACATTACGGGAGGTCACTGCTCTCGCCTGATACCAGGATGGGGACGTTCTCTACCTCCCTTGTGCCTCATGAACCTGCCCCGTTGTAGCCCTCTACTGCTCTCACCATGATACATCTCCTCAACCAGTTTCTTCCCTCTGCCCTGCACCATCAGATGATCCGCCTCCCATTTCTTCACTGTCTCGATAATTTTTGTCAAACTGGCCTCTGAGATGAATAAAATATCCTGCATGAGCGAGTCTTGAAGCCCTCTATAAAATTTCTTTACATAGTCCTTCTCTCTCAGGGGATTAGCGAATCCTGCCAAGTGTGACAATTCTTCATGGTACTCCAACACTGATCGGTTTCCCTGCCTGAGGTGCAGAAACCGATCCTTTAACGCATCCCTGTCCATCAGGGATACAAAATGCTCTGATAAGGTCTCTATAAATTGGTTACAACTGATCTGAGAATACTCATAATCAGCAAAGGTGGAGCCTATGAGGTACTTCCACCACCTCTTAGCATTGTCTGGCAGTGTCATAATTGCCAAGGCTATTGCCTAGTTCCTCGGGCAAAGGATCCCCGCTAGCAACTCCTGGATAGTGTCCAACCACTCCTCCGTCTTGGCTGCCATCTCTGTCCCATAGTAAGTCAGAGGGGAGAGGCCGCGAAAGGTAGTCAACCAATTTGATCTCGGGTTCGACTGCGGTGCTAGAACCTGCTGAGCTCTAAAGGCATCCAGGATGGCTGTGAGAGTCTGACCCAACTCTAACTGCTGAAAAGGAATAGCAACTGGCAAAGGGGGAACCGTAGCCTGCAATTCGAAACACTTCAATAGTTAAATAAGGTTCTCCTCATCTTATTTATGTGGACAAAAGATGTGATTTTCCCACATGGGCACATCATAGCTTCCACTGCTTAGTTTGTCTGCAAACTAAAGCTCGAGCGGGATGGCCTAGTGGTTTATGGACTTCTTTCTCTTATGATCGTGGTACGGTGATACCAATTGTAAAATCTCTCCTCCCGGGAATTGGGTACGATCGAGGAGAGATTTTATGCATAGGACCGTCGCCTTACAATGACACCAACTACGAGTTAGTTGCCACCACAAGATAGCGACCCTGCCAGCAAACACGATCATTCAGACAGCTAACAAAATAAGAAGTAAGTCCACACATCACATCATAGATATAATAAACATCTATTCAAAAGGTCCACATGATATAAATGAAAGAGTAATAGGTCTTATGCTTAGTACATAGCCATCATAAATATCTCTCTCTCTCAACTAACAATGCGGAAGCTAAACCATGTGACCATCAACCTGACGATGGGTAGTAGTAGTAGTGCATGGATACGGCTCCTCAGATCATGTTGTTTCAATCTCTGGCTGTGCCTAGTCGAACTGTGGCGGCATCTCCACGTGCCCCTAAAATGATGTGGTCAAATGACCGTCAGTCAAACTAGACTTAGCTGCTTCGTTCCTGTCTCACCCCCGCGACTCCTAGGCACCGCGCGGGAGGAAAAAACGGAGGACCAATTGTAACCGAATATACAAGCAGGTGACAGTGGTATATATATAATTCTCAAATAGTTTTATATCAGTATAAGCAGTAAATAAGAGTAGCAACTAGTGCAGCATAAAAGAACAGTAAGAGGAGCTAAGTAAAACTAGTAAAGTAAGGCAACTACACTACCATTACAGAAGTATACCCTAACTTATATGAATGCCCATACAAACATATAAGTTAAGGTTTCCAAAAAGTAACTCATCATATAAAAGAGCCCATATTATTTTATATGATGAGGATCTGCAAGTGCGTATGATATGTCATGTATTACAATGCAATATTTATGTAACTCATACACATGACTCTTTGCACAGACCTTTCATACATCACAAATTTTTTGGAGGTAGCCACCCTCTCAGATACCAACCGTCATGGCTCACGATGGTAGTGGAACAGGTGTCTCCACTCCTAGGCGGGCATGCACACTACTGTGCCTAGACCTCTCGTACGCCTCAATGCTAAGAACACAATAACAGAGCCCCTGCATACTCTTGCTGGCAACTACCAGTCTTTTGTGGTCAGGTGTGCTCTTAAGGACATATTGCTCCAGACCTCGGCATAAATATCCCACCAATCTCCCCAAAGATCTACACTCAGCACTAGAGTCATCGTACTTTCGTCGGTTTGCCGACTAAAACATTACTGAGTGACCCACAACATAATCATAAATCAGGTATAACAATACCCTCCTGAGCCTCCAGCTCGCAGGACAAACCCGTCCTGATATCGACCAACAACCCAAGCCTCCAGCTCGTAGGAATAACAAGTCTTATATCACTCCAACCCACACATGGGTGAGATCTCTATAACATTACTTAATCCTATCAGACTACTCTTGTATAACTTGGGATTACTTAGCAATTTATGATTAACCTTGGACTTCCCAAGGTCTACCCTGTGAAGGGCTCGTAGCGGTACTAGGAACTATGATAGGCTGAAGCCCATCACTCCCTTTCTCAAGGCACTTAGTCATGTTATATTACCCTTAACCAAATCCACTTACAGGGTTACTAAGTGTGTGACCTCTCCAAAGCATCAAGTGCTGAATTACAAATTTTCCAAAATGGTTAAATGTAGACCATATGAACTTATATGTGTGTATGAATAGGAATCCTCCAAATACTGGACCCAAGGACCTAAGATTATTTCCTGAGACCTATCATGACATCTTAGACCTAATTCCAGATATTTATAATTTTCCTAAAATAATCAGCAATTATTATAATTTTCCCAAATTATTACTACATGTGATTTTGAACATGAAGTGTCTCTTTCTATTATCAAACTAGCAAGATAAAATTATCCTAACATCACCTTGAGTAATAATGGCTCTACACCTAATTTCCTATCATTCTAATAATATTTAATATTTAATTTCTAATTATAAAAATCTGATTTACTAGGTCATATTACATATGAAGTATTATAAATATTCATCAAATAATTCCAGAAACATTACTCGAGGTTACAAATGATAAATAATTATTTACTCAAAAAATGTATAACTTTATAACTCCATTTGAGCATAATTATCTCAATAATATAGAAGGGGCAAAATGATAATTATAACTACAACCCTAAGATTCTGACCTTCAAAAATGCCAACTAATTTAACAAGTGTTTATAATACTAAATAATTATTATTGGCAAGGTTTCATAATTTTTGCAACTATTTTAGTCACCTCAATTTCACTAATACATTTGTTGAAATCAAAATTCAGCTTCTTGTGGAGTTCGAACTCTTGGGGAAGGAGTGACCACACACTTACCTCTCCCTAGCGAGCTTGAACGACCAAAGACTTAGAACCGAAAACTGACCCAAGGCTCCAGCATGGAGGTCCCACCACACTCCTAGAAGATCTTAGAGCACTTCCCCTCCTTAGCCTATGTTGAGCTAAGGGCACCTCAGAAAGCACTAGAAGATCAGAGAGAGAGAATTAGAATGCTTGAAAGCTTTGCCTTCTGAGATACCCCCTTGGGTCTATTTATAGTTTTTAAAACCTAGCCTACACATAACGTAACTCCGCTATTCTAAACGGCTATATGCAGCCCAATTGGGTTTGCCAACAGCCAATCTCCGCTGTTCTAAACGGCTATATACAGCCCTGCAATGACACCCAGGTAATTTCACCTCTGGATCCTATTGGGCGAGTGGTCCGTGGGAGCACCACACGCCTGAAGGGGCGAGTGCTGGGGGAAGCCAGTCACTCGCCTCTACGACACCCCACTCGGCGAGTGATCCATGAGGGCACCACTCGCCCAAAAGGGCGAGTGCTGGGGGAAGCCAGACACTTACCTCTACGACACCCCTCTTTTGATGGTTTTATCGGGGTCTCGTACTACTCAATGCCAAGGAATAGAAGGCGTTGAGAGGCTAAGCTCCACTCGATGCCAAGGAGCTAAAGGTGATGAGTGCACTCGCCTCACTCAATGCCAAGGAACAGAAGGTGCTGAGAGACTAAGCTCCACTCGAAGCCAAGGAGCTGAAGGAGTTGAGAGGCTAAGCTCCACTCGACTCCAAAGAGCTGAAGGCATTGAGTGCACTCCCCTCACTAAATGCCAAGGAACAGAAAGCGCTGAGAGGATAAGCTTCACTCGATGCCAAGGAGCTGAAGGCGCTGAGTGCACCCACCTCACTCAATGCCAAGGAACAGAAGGCGCTGAGAGGCTAAGCTCCACTCGATGCCAAGGAGCTGAAGGCGCTGAGAGGCTAAGCTCTACTAGACGCCAAGGATATGAAGGCGCTGAGTGCACTCGCGTCACTCAATGCCAAGGAACAGAAGGCGTTGAGATGCAAAGCTCCACTCGATGCCATTGAGCTGAAGGCACTGAGTGCACCCGGCTCACTCAATGCCAAGGAATAGAAGGCGCTGAGTGGCTAAGCTCCACTCAATGCCAAGGAGCTAAAGGTGCAGAGTGCACCCGCCTCACTCAATGCCAAGGGACAGACAGCGCTGAGTGCACTCACCTCACTCAACGCTAAGGAATATAAGGCGTTGAGAGGCTAAGCTCCACTCGATGCCAAGGAGCTGGCTCGCACGACTTGCCCGGTGAATACTGGAAGGGTCTCGTTCCGGGAGATCCCGCGGGGGGTGAGACTCATCGAATACGGGGTTGGACAACATTAATATAACAAAAATACTAATTAATTCATTTGCTAAGCAAATCCATTCAAAATGTTCTAAAACTTCATGTGGAGGTGTACTTTCACTAAATAATTGCATGTATAAAATTTCACTAGATTTGACCAAGCCAATCTTGCTAAATTCACCAGATACACTTTTTGACTAAATGCATGCCACATCACATACAACATGGCAACTTGCAAGTGGTATTCACCAACCTACAAGGGTCCAAAGGACCTAAAATGTTTACCAGAGACTTATAACTCCATAATGGATTTCTCACCAAAATTTGGGGTTAAACTAATTATTTTTCACTAAAATATTTTAGCTTTATTAAAAATCATATTTTCCCTAAAACCATAGGAAAATTTTGTCCAAAAATTCCCATGTTTGGATTGTAGGTGTATCTATGGTATATGCTTACATACCCAAAATTTCATGTCAATCCCCTTAGCCAAATAAAGGTTATTAAGGAAATAGTTATTGTTCTACCTTAAGGACCTATCTCACAAGAATTGCCCTATAGGGCGCTACAATGCCCGAAATGACCTGATGTCTATTTCTAATTAACGTATACCTACAGGGCTACCTTTTTCATGTTGGGCACTTTTCATGATTCAGTCTCTTAGGGCCTTAATTTCCTGATTTAAAAAAGTTACAATAAAGAATAAATATAATACATTACAATAACAATTTATATATTAAAATAGTTGACAGCTCTGATTATATCTTCTCCAAAGAGCCAAAGGCTATGATATGCCCGACCTGGAGCAGATTTCAGAGTCATTTGTCAGTGATCCAACCCCCTCCAAGGCCACCCACCACCCCCACCACCTCCATTGAGGTCGGGGCTATCGCCGGGCGATGGCTCGGCCGCCGGAGGGGCGGTTTCCGGCGAACCCAGGAGGAATCCCGATTGAGCTATTTCCATGGAAATTAAAAACGGATTTGACTCCATTAAGGTCGGGGCTATCGCCGGGCGGCGGCTCGACCGCCGGTGGGGCGGTTTCTGGCAAACCTAGGAGGAATCCCGATAGAGCTTTTTCTATGGAAATTAAAAATGGATTCAACTCGATTGAGCCCAAATTCAATCCCTATTGATCTAGAAAGCTAGCAAAGGGGTGAGGGGGAGAAACATGCCTGATTTCAGGCTTGGATGCGGCTACTCCGGCGGGTGGCCATGGTTTTTGGCATTTTCCGGCGAACCTCTTCCGATTTCAATTCTCCACCAAAAGCTTCGATCCAAGAGTCGATTTTGACTGCTTGAGGCCTTCTGAAGGTGATGAATGAGTCGAATTGAGCTTTGGGGCCTCTATATAGGAGATCCAAGTTTTGGGAGTTACATACATGACCATTAAAGGCCCTCCTTGATTGTGGCCAACCAATAACTGTTGGAAACTCCTCTTCATCGGGGGAGATAAAAAGAGGGGTTGGAGAAGAAGGGAGTGCCACTTGGCCTCCCTCCATTATTCCCCCCTCCAAATGAAACTTCCCTCATAATTACTCACAATAAATCCCTTAATTAAAACAATAAAATAGATTAAATAAATCTAAAAATTTAGTGGGCCTTGGATGGGCCTTGGGCAAGGCCTTAGACAACTTGAATTGGTTTGGGCTCTCATTTAGCCTTTAGGGTTAATTTGACCATGGTTGACCTTGGTGTTGAATTTAGTCAATTTTATAGGTTGACTGGTTCAAGGGGTGTGTTTGAGTCTCTTGACACCACCCAATGTTGATTGAGTCATGGTGATGCCCCAATTGGGCCCACTTTGCGAAATAGTGTGATTTTGGCCTAAATATGGCCAAGTTTGACTTTGGTGAAATTGGTCAACTTGGTGACCCCATGTTGAGGCTTCTGGGTCCACTTGACCCATAATGACATTACAAGGCTAGGGGTGTGGTCGATTTTTGGTTTTGAGGCCAATAGGACCTCTTAGGGGAAGGTTTGATCTCTATTGACATAAGGTTGACTTTAATTAATTCAGCCCACTAAATTGACCTAGTCTTGAGTCCATTCCTATATTGCCTCTCTCTTAGGTTTAGGGAAGTGTTAGTGAGCTTATATTGAGGTGATGAGTTTATGTGAGTGTGAATTGACCTAGATTGACTTGTGCACATTGGGGTGCACTTAGTCATTTCCCTAAGCTCAAGATGAGCTAGGGGCACACTAGGGCATTCATGCATCACTCAAGCCCTAACCCTAACTTTAGGGGGTCTAGAAGTGTGGGAGATGTTACATTGAGGCTAGGAGCTCTCTCATCTTGATGTCTCCCATAGTTCCTTTGAGGTTAGGAGCAAACTCATTTGGATGCTCCAGTTCTCATAATTAGTCTTCGTCAACTTGGAAACTTGACCCGGCATAGCAATCCATAGTCTATGTGTAGAAATATATGCGATATATTGGTATCCATTTTTTTAATAAGGCAACAAATTACTCCATCCACTATTTTCCACATATTGATTTTGATGTTTACAAGTTTAATATCTTACACGTGTTATCTGCGGGTGCAATAGACACCTCCCCTCCCGCGGCCCTAGTTTGTCGAAGGACTGGTTATCTGTTATCATTACAAATGTCACTGATTACAATTTAGGTAAAAATATTGTTTCTGTTTTTGATTTTTTGGTGCCCCCAACCAAATTTAGCTCAACGACTTGGGCCGTATTTGGCGAAGCGGCAGTACAGCTGCATCATGCCGCTGTTTTTGCTGCCGCCCGCCAAGCAAAATATTTGGTGTGGGCAGTGGCTCGGCAGCGTTGCAGTCCTAAAAATGATTGCAATGTTGAAAAAGTGTTGTAATGCTGCAATTCTTTAAATAAAAATTAAATTTTAAAATTTAAAATTATTTACAAATATAACTTTATACGCGCGCACACACACACACGAGTGACAGGCATGGGGCTCCGCCCCTACGGCCAATCGAGACACCACCCCAACTGCGATAGTGCACGGGTCCCCCAGTGTCCCGCATGATATTGGTTCTGCCCCTATAGTTAGTGATGATGTTGACCGCCGCTCTGTCAATGTTTTTTGTCTGTTCTTGGGCTATCAACTTATTGCATGGAAGTCTGAGAAACAATTTGATAATTCTCATTCCAACATTGTGTCGGGTGTTGCGCGCCATCAATATGTAGATCCATGCGGACCCTGCCATCTTGAACCATGATTCCTATCACTTTGGATGACTTATGTTTGCTTTACTATATTGCATATCTTATATGGCATCCTTCAAGAACCGAAAAACATGATACTCTTACAATATAAATCAGATTCAGGCTCTGTTTGGGAGGATTTATTTTCACCGGTCAAGCGGTTACGACCGTATGAACCGAGCCTTAATTATGGTCCGGTTCATGCGGTCGTAAGAGCTTGACCGATAAAAATAAGTCCTCCCAAACAAAGACTCAAACAAAAGTAAGCTACTCAAATATACTAGAAACACGCTGACTTTGTCAATTAAGGCTCCATTTGACACGGTCATGGTAGTTGTAAACGCATGGGTTAAACCATCATTGGTTCAGGATTATCAAACAAACATCATCCGTTTGAACATAAAAGTGGATGAAGTTTCTTAAGTGGGCGTTAACGAATGACAATTTAACCTCCATGTTTATGTTCGCCACCACTATGCCAAACGGAGCCTAAATATGGCCTAGCCTTCTTAATTAGAAGATACATATGGTGGTTTATCGCTTAATATATTATCACACTTTGTGTCGCCAGTGTTTCGTATTCTCTTGCTTTTTTTTGTTTCGTTGTATTCATATTCCTAGCATCTTATTGATAATTTTCTGATCATTTCTTATCATTTAGGCCCTTTATCTTTTTTAGCTTTAAGGTTAATTTACTAATGATCTTTCACTACATTGTTTTTTTAAGAAATTGAGATATTATGATCATATTTACGGTGATATATTTTTCCATGCACACTGTCGATCTGCTCCATGTGGGTGTTTTTTTTATTTAGGAGCTTTCGTAGTGCAGAAATCACTGTAGGCTATTTCTGAGTTTATTTTGCTATGTTTTCTTATAATTTCTAGAGCACATAGCGCTATGTTAGCATTCTTATGTAATCCGTGGGTAGGTTCTTGTTGAAAATGAAACTATAGTTATAATCATTTCTTACATTCAGATTTGTCATATATAAAAATTTTGGAGTTAATTTTAAAGAAGGAAAGCCTACAAGTTCTACCAAGATTCACTGAACGGATGGCTGCTCAATCAAATCGAAGTTTAAGAAGTGCCTGTTGGAAGTTTCCCGTAAGGTGGACTCGATTCATCGAGAAGTCCCGGTGAAATCGTATGCGAGCATTTCAGCCTATTCGGACTCCTACGAGCTCGTGTTAGTACAATCGCGCGAACAATCGAAACCTGTGATAGGTGGGTTAGACCGTCTCGCAATTCTTGTCGCGAACCCGGTCTCACTCTTGGCATATGAATGGACATGATAATTAAATCTCACTTAATTTTATGAGATTTAATTTATTTGGATTTTAATTAGAGAGTTATGAGAATTAATGAACCTCTTTTGATAACTCTCATTGGGGCCTCCCTATTAAGCCTAAAAATCCTTTTCATTCCAACAGTTGTGAACAAGGATAAAATTCCGAGTCTCCTCCCTTTATTTTCGGTGAAACCGCCGCACCCACTTCCTCCTCTCCATCTTGCAAATTGCGAGCACCTCTTATTACATCCGGTGGCCAAGAGAAAAATCTAGGGATCTTCAGCAAAGGACCTTATGGTTTCTTGGATCACCACCGGCGACAAGGAGTTCACAGATCGTTGGGTTTTCTATCTTTATCCTAGGCGCTGACAACGATTTCTGATTCTGCTCTCTTCCTGATGGTTGCTGATAGATAGATCTGGTTTTCTTCCTCTGGGAAAACCACAACTGGCCCAAATCTGGTTCTCTTCCTTTAGGAAAACCGTAACTGGCCTTCAATTACTTTGTTTTGCCGACAGGATCGAATCAGGTTTGTGTGTGTGTATATATATATATATATATATATATTTATTGTACAACCCATATTCGTCGAGGGTGGACCCCTCCAGAACCAGGTCAGCAAGGGTCAAAGTCTACAGGTCAAGACATAAGTCAGAGTCAACGCGCAAGAAGGCAGAAGGCCTGTGTGAGTATGACGAGCTCCACTCGCATACTCGCCAGGTAAGCGACTAGGCTGGCTACTCGCCCAGCCGAGCGAGCTCCCCCAAGAAGTCGCCTAGTCGCAGGGGGTGGGGCTATAAATATGAACCCCCCTTCTCATTGGATTTGCCTATAAATAAGACCCCGGGGGTACGAGAAGATGGACTTCAGAATCTCGCAAAAGATCTCGATCACCTTCTTCAAGGACTTTGAGCTCAGCCTTTGAATCCTTTTTCAGAGATCTAGGTTACAAGCTAGCGACTATCCCAATTAGTCGCTGCCTAGACTTAGTCGCCAGCTAGTCTACCTCGTACCTTGCTCGATCATTTTTTGTTGTGGCGGGATTGCTTCTTCTAATATTTCGGGTACGTGGTAAGACCTCCCTACCGCGGCGCCTGGGGTCCTTTTAGTTGTCTGACAGTTTTCACATCCTAGCCCGTTAGCCACCGAGCTCAAATGCTAAACCGGTAACCTTAGGCTGCCTTGATCCGAATTTTTGGAGCAAGGGATTTTTCTGGCTTCAACACTTTTGTGCGGTGAGCGTGGATCTGCCATGGGATCAGGTTTCGAGATGTGGAGCAACCGACGAGATACCATGATACTTGTTATGATAATGAGTATGACAAGGATACTCGTGAGGATGAAAATCGCCACTGCCAGGGAGGGAGGAGCCCCTTTCGTGACGAGATCCTAGTAGCCCCAGTTCTCGAGGGCTTTAGAGAACCTGTCCTGAGCTACTACTTCGAAAGATATGACCCGGACAGGCATCTCCAATGGTTCGAGGACGTAGTATCCATCTGCAACATGATTGACACCTTCAAGTGCAGGTTCTCCTCCATTACCTTCAAGGGAAATGCGAGAGATTGCTTCCATTAGTTGCCCGAAGGTTCCATCTTCTAATTTGAGGATCTGCATCAAGTCCTAATGGCAAGGTTCGCGATATCCAAGAAGAGGAAGAAGGAGGCAACTGCTCTCTTCAAGATCGCGCAAGGGAAGCGCAAGAGTCTCGACCACTACATTGGCCATTTCCAGGAGGAGGTCCTGGAAGTTGAGGAGGTGGACAACTTCACCCTGATGCTGACTCTGATGTTCAGACTGATGCATGGTCTCTTCAGCCTGGAGATCGGGTCCAAGCCCCCAAGGTCTTTTGAAGAGATGATCGAAAGAGCGAATATGTTCGTGCAGAGAGAGGAGAAGAATCCAGACTTCTTGGCAATGATGGATGGAGAATACTAGGGAAATAAAGACAAAGGAGGACTTTCAGAGGCTAAGGATAGAGTAGTACTAGATAGGCAGGTGGAGAGAAGAACGGAAGAGCCGAGGAGGAGAGAAGAGCCCAGGAGGGAGAAGGAGACTAGGAGGCAGGAAAAGCCTCAAAGGCAAGAGGAGAGGAGGCCTATAGCAGCTTCGGAGAGGAGGGAGGAACCGCGACGATTCTAGTATCTGGTGAATCGGCCCCCGTGGAGGCCAACTGTTAGGCCTTAGTTCTACAATCAGGAGAGGAGGAATGACCATCAATAAGGTGGAAGGCAAGGAATGGCTCAAGGAGAGGCGATGACCATTGCCCATCAAGGCAAGAGGCATCACAAGAAGGTTCCGACGGCGAGGAACCAGACGGAGGAGATTCCCATCTACTGCGATCTACATCGAGTAGAGGGGAACATGACCATGACCTTCCCAGAGTTTTGGGAGGTAAGAAGGAGGTTGGAAGCCGGAGCGACAGAGAGGGAGCAACCTAGACAGAAGGCGCCAGCAGGACCGGTAATGTTCCAAGCTCAAGGGAGGAGGAGGAACGAGGACCGGGTCGACTCGGGAGGTCGCAAAGAAGTGGTCCACGTCCTAGGAAGTGGGTAGGCTGGAGTGATCAATGGAGGAGCAGGCCTTGGAGCTTCCCGCAAGGGGAGTCTTCATCAGATTTATCAAAAGAGAGTTGCCTCAACCTCTCAAGTTCCGCCACCGTTTGCGAGATAACTTTCTTTGAGGAGGACATGCTGGGGAATGAAAATCATTTTCACGACGCCCTTGTCATCCAAGCCGCCATCGAGGACTTCACCGTCGATCGGATCCTGGCCGACAATGGGAGTTCAGTGAATGTCATTTTTAAGATAAGCTTCGTCGGTTTGCAAATAGAAGCGACTAGGATCCAAGCTTCGGATGGACCCCTCTTTGTCTTCTCTGGAGAGAAGAAAGAGGTGGAGGGAGGTGTGGATCTTCTAGTAACCCTTAGCGGTACTTCAATCCGATGTCGGTTCGTCATCATCGATGCTCCAAGATGTTATAATTCCATCTTTGGGCGACCCCTCATCAACTACTTCAAGACAGTTCCATCGTCATATCATCAGTTCCTGAAGTACTGCTGGGGAGATGTCTAAGTGCGGATCAGAGGCAATTCGAAGGCTACCAGGGATTGCTACCTGAACGCCGTCAGTATCATCAACTGGATGGAGGATGCGGAGAGGCTGTAGAAGGTGTTAGAGAAAGAGGAAGGGCTGAGAGCTACCGAGGAGTTGGAGGAGCTGGAGGTGATCTCCCAGAGAGGAGAGCTGGGGCTGCTAAAGATCAGAGGATCCCTGACACTAGATGGGAAGTTGGAGATGGCCACATGTCTGCAGGAGAATGTGGATATCTTCGCATGGAGTACCGCGAAGATGCCAGGAATTGATACTGATGTTGCCTGCCATCGCCTCAACCTGGATCCTAAAGTTGTCCTCGTCTGTTAGAAGCAGAGGAAGAGCACCGCCGTGCTGGCTGAGCCGATCCGAGAGGAGGTGGAGAAGCTGCTGGAGGCGGGTTTTATTTTGAAGATCCAGTATCCTGACTGGGTCTCCAATGTTATAATGGTTAAGAAATCCACAAGGGTTGGAGACTTTGTATTGGCTTTTCAATATTAAATAAAACTTGCCTGAAGGATTGTTATCTCTTGCCTCAAATCGATGCACTGGTTGATTCAGCCATTAGGTTTCCTGTGATGAGTTTTCTTGATGTTTTTTCATGGTATCACAGA
Organism: Platanthera zijinensis; assembly: GCA_039513925.1. Taxonomy (NCBI): domain Eukaryota; kingdom Viridiplantae; phylum Streptophyta; class Magnoliopsida; order Asparagales; family Orchidaceae; genus Platanthera; species Platanthera zijinensis. The sequence continues at coordinate 73,750,048 of CM077096.1, forward strand.
TACAGATGCATCTCCCCGACTGCCGCGACTTCTCTTTCAATACTAGCAATGACTGTAATAATTATAAAATGATGCCCTTTGGGCTTAAGAATGCGGACACGATCTATAACATCCCGATTCGTGCTAGAATCCTTGTGCGCATTTTCAAGTCAGGTGAGTTGAATTGGGCTTGGGGTGCGCTGGTGGATAAGCTTGCACCTGAGCCGGGTGAAGTGCTGACTCAACATTGAGTGTCTGGATACTACAGCGCGGTGGTAGTAGGTACCGGGCGGCGGTAGTTATCGTAGAGTATATACGACGAATACCCAGAGGAGTAGGATGTGTTAAGTAGACAAAAGATCATCGAGTGATAGCGTGCGATGGTAGTAGGATACCACGCGGCGGTAGCCGACTGATTTATCAGTGTATGGCTCGGTAAGATATCGCTTTGCGTTAGTGATATCATCGTTGATAGCCCCGCTGAATTGTTTGTCATGGCGCTCGGTGAGATACCGCGTGACGGTAAAAAGAGTACTGTGTGGCGATAACATACAGGTGGTGGCGCTTGAGTGGGCAGTTTGGATGGTAGCTTGCAGAGGAAGCTAATTTCAAAACTACTGCACAGCGGTAGCATGCTACCGTGCGGCAGTAGCTCCCTGATTAGGAAGCCCTAGATCTATTTGGCCGCTTCCTTTATATACGATCATCCAAGGCTTGGCTGAGAGTCTTCTTCTCTGATTTTCCTAAGAGAACGAAGAGTGCAGAGCTTTTCTTGGAAGGACAAGGAAGAGGACGGACTTTCTTCCAGAAGAGAAGAGCGAGAGACAAGGTCGACGCCGCCATGCTTCCAAGGAGGATAACAAGATCTATGCCCGGAAACGAGGTGAGCTTCCTACCCCTCCCTTGGTGCTAGATCTTTAGTTATGAAATAGGAGAGATTTCGGCTCAAAGGAGTTCGACCTTGGTGAGAAATGGAGATCTCCTAGGAAGAGACCATGTTAGGACCTTTGTCCTAGGGATTGTTGTCTTCAACCTTTCCTTTCTTCAATATGAAGACGGTGGACTAGGTTTCATGAAGAATGATGGTCTAATGAGGTTGAATAAGGGAGGAGGAAGAGCTGAATGTATTTTGTATGAATAGCTAGAGGAAGAAGACGAAACGATGTCGTTCGTTAGACTTTAAGATGCGTGAAGAAATCTGTTTTCTGTGCGTAGCAGACTTCATGGCCATTTGAGAGTATGGTAAGGTCTGAATCAGGTCTTGGGATGAATACAAAAGTTGTAGCCCTCGGAAAGACCTTTCCAACGAATGGTTACACATTCCTATAAGAGCTCTGTAGCTCCGGGAATATTCAGTCAAAGTTTCTACACAGTAATAACACAAGTGCAGGCTGTTTTCGATCGAGTTGTACATTCGGGTAACTAAGATGAACGAATGGTTGTTGGATCTTGAATGGATAAATGGTTGTTGGATCTTGAATGAATAAATGGTTGTTGGATCTTGAATGAACAAATGATTGTCGGATCTTCGAGCGAACAAATAGTTGCTGCATCTTTAAAAAGCAAACGGTTTATTCATGAAAATCGATAAAGATGCATCTTAACAGTAATACGTGAATGTGTAATCTATGGCCTGTGGAGATCAAAGTGGTTGGAAGAACATGAGATGTATTCCTAGCAAGTTATGTTGATATTATAGAAATAAATAAATGGTATGGTGAATGTTGTATGATTTAGAATCTGGAAATGATGTATGACTTGATATGTAGGTGCCTGTGGATCATAGAAATGGGGCTAGATGAGGAAACGTCCATGGACACGTGATATGAGGAGTCTCAATGTTGAAGGGATGAATAGAGTCCACCTCTTATAGATGAGTCTCCTTACAGGTAGCAGTGTGGGACTGGTACGTTGTATAAGGTGGCTTGCCACTTGTGTTAATGATGAACCCTTAAGTGCTTGGGAGCACGGAAATGTGAAAGGGTGTAAGTGCGTGAGTATTTGACTACACTGGATTGATGTGATGATGAGGGACTCAGTATAGAGCCCTTGAGTGCTGTTAAGCACTGGATTGGTTATGAAGAGAAGGGACTCGATTGGATCCCTTGGATATGATGGCATGGTTAAGTGAAATTGAATGCGATGTGAGTTGACACGCGGTATCATAATCCTGGGTTAAGGATAGTGTGGCAAGTCTATGGGCTCGCCAGTCATCACACTGACGAGAGTTGACATATAGACTTTAGGCGGTTGGGCTTGGTCCTCGGTGCTCATTCCCGGGGCTCCTTCTGTGCCAAGTGGACGGTAGGGCTTGGTCCTTTGGTGATACGCTCCCATAGGCTCCTTCCATGCCACAACGATAGACCTGTTTGGGCTGTGTTCTTGGTGCACATCTACCCGAGACCCTTATGAGTCGTAGTACGCAGGGGCTTAGCTTTTGTTCTTAGCATTGAGGCGTACGGAGGCCTAAGCTTGGTAATGTGAATGCCCGCCTAGTAGTGGAGATGCCCGCTCTACTGTCACCGTCTGACCACGATGGATGACACATGAGAGGTTAGCTACATGTTCGAAAAGTGGGAACTAAAGATCTATGTCGGCATATCAACGTGTGTGTGTGCATGGGTGGGTCATCATGTTGCATTCATATCATTGCATTGCATTACATTGCACAAGATCCTTTCCACATAAGTTTTAATGGGCACTCTTATATGGTGAGTTACTTTTCTGTTAAGCCGATCCTTAACTTATAAATTTGTATGAGCATTTTTGTAAGTTAAGATACATTTCTGTTGTATAATTGGATAAACTGTGGTTGAATGAAACTATGCTATTTATAATTGCTAGAGTAGAATGATACTACCACTATTATACACCATTATTATTACAATTCATAATATGTAGAGATATACCACCTGCTTGTACTTACTGCTTATATATATTATACCATTGCTTATTTCTCCTGCCCGATGCCTAAGAGTCGCCAGGGTGAGCGGATGTGATAGCCACTTAGTGTTTACAACTAATGATTGCTACGTCTTTCATTTTAGGAGGAATCCCAACAAATAGAGCAGCAACAGCAGGTTATGCAGGAGGGCAGCCAGGCCAGGGTGACAAGGCTTGATACGACGATTCCCTCGCTGTCGTCGGTTACAGATGTGAGTTGAGTTTGCGTTGTAGCCCTCGAGCAAGTTTTATGTACTCTTATATTAAATAAGATGTTTTAGCTTCTCATTACTATTGAACTTGTAAGGACCTATACTGGTGTGCAATTTTGACTTCTGTTTATATTCTTTATGATTGGGTTGACATGGATGATATTGGTCTTAGCCGGCAGAATAAGCGTCTTGTAGTATGGGTCGAATCGTGCGTCGACGCTACCGCAAGGCGGCTGTTCTGGGCATAAGACTCCCCTCGGCTGTGTGTTGTGTTCCGGGAGGGGGGGGGGTCTTACAAATGGTATCAACTTGCAATGATCCTGAAATAAAAAAGTCATTGAACAATGGCGCCACCCCCGCTCGATTGGTCAGTTTGCGTACAAACTAACATACCGGAAGCTGCGGTGTGCCCATGTGTAATTCACAATAAGTATGTCCAGTTGTCACCCTACGATTAGCCAACCTGAACTTAGATTTGTACCTTCATACGTAGATTCCGGCGCGCGCATAGCCAGTAGTGGGCACTCCCGCCCCTTCCGTCCCTACTCAATTTCTATAGTCGGAATTGGGACATACCCTTACGATAATTTTTGATGTGTTTAGATCTCAGCAGGCCCCAGTGCAGCAACAAGCCCCGAGTTCTAACTGGCTGAGTACCTTTTAAGCCCTCTCCCCTCTTGCTTATCATGGGGCGGAGTCGGCCATTTGTACCGAAGAATGGCTAGATATTGTGCAAGAACTGATGGCCGGAATTAGATGTCAAGCCAGCATGGTTGTTACCTTAGCGGTATCTATCCTGGAGTCACACGCGAAAAGGTGGTGGAAGTCCCTCATGGGCTCCACCTTTCAAGGACGTGTATACACCAACATCAACTGGAATGAATTTTTTGATGCCTTCTTAGAGCATTTCATTCCGTCCACGGCTTGTGATGAGCTCGAAGAAAGTTTCTGCAATTAAAATAAGGATCCAAGTCAGTGACGAAATATTAGCGAGAGTTTCAGCATCTTAGAAGATTTGTTGACTCCTATGATTTGGATGACCGCGGGTACACAAAATGGTTTTATAAAGGCTTGCGAGATCCCCTAAGGCAAGCACTTTTGTTTATAGCGGACTCGAGCCTGGCTGAGATTATAAATATGGAAAAGAGATTGGAAGCGGATCATCTAGGAGTCCAGACTATTAGTAAGAGACCCGCCGAGGGTGTGATGGAAGCAGGTCCCAACTTTAGGAGGAGACAAAGTATTAGGGGTGGAAGAGGAAACCAAAGATGTGACGGTCATTTCCATCAAGATTTTAGGATGGAGCACCCGGCCCCGCAGCTGGCGCTACCTTCATCCCCACGGTTCCAACCTCACCAACAACCAGGAGGACCATTTAGGCAAGTATGTTATTAGTGTAACCAGTCGGGCCACATCCGAAGTTACCACCTACAGTTAGATGGAGATGCTCCACCTCCAGGATCTCCGCGAGGATGGGGGCAAGTGTGTGGTTGAGGACGGGGACCACGGGAAAGGAATCATGGACCTGCTCATGAGCAAATGATTGCTTTGGATATGGCACATGAGTAGAATCCTCAGGACGTGATTACAGGTATGACTTTGTCTAATATATTTATGAGCATTCATATTTAGCTTGCCTAAGTTGTGCTAGGAATCCAACATTGAGGTTGTTATAATTGGATACTTAGGCACTGTGACTGTTAGTGAGAAACCAACCCACACTCTATTTGATACTAGTACCACTCCTTCGTTTATTTCGGCAGACTATGTGAAAGATTTAATTGACGTGCAATACTTCACATGTATCACTCGAAGAGTAGGCCTCCCAAATGGCTCCGAGAAGATGACATCCGCCAAGTGTGACTTGGAAGTATATATTGGAGGAAAGAATTTTGATACTCCTGCGGCGGTATTGAGAATTCCAGAATTCAATCTTATTCTAGGCATGACATGTTTGGATTGCACCACGCAAGGATTGATTGTGCGGCAAAGCAAATCACTTTGAGGCATGAAGATTCTGAGGTCGTTTTCTAAGGTATTAAACTTGCACCTCGAATGTTGTTGTCATCAATTCAGGCCCTTAAGGCCCATATGAATGGGGATGATGTACATGATATGTTTCGAACTAAAAGAGATAGCGACGAGCATGAAAGATGTGCGAGTAGTGCGGGATTTTCCTGAGGTATTTCCTGAGAAGCTACAAGGATTACCCACACATAGAGAAGTAGACTTTCAAATTAAACTAGTATCGAGTGTCAAGCCCATTTCTCTAACCCCTTATAGAATGGCCCAAAAGGAACTGTCTGAGTTTAAAGTTCAGTTATAGGAGTTAGTAGAATCAGGGTTTGTTCGCCCCAATCCATCACCTTGGGGAGCCCCTATTTTGTTTTTTAAGAAGAAGAATGGGTCACTATGGTTGTAACATCCCATTTCTGGCTAGACCCCCCGGGGGTGGTTTTGTCATGAATAGGTCACGACAAAACCCTAGGAAACCCAAAAGATCAAGGGAGCTTAGGAAGAAAGGTGAAAATCACCTTGGTCTGCAAATAGTGGGTCAAACTTGCTTAAAATAAGTTTAGGACTCGGGCGTTGAGTGCGTCGAGTGCACTCAATGCCATAAGCAGAATGGCGTTGAGTGTAGTGGATGCACTCAACGCCATCTTTCAGGCAGGATGGTGTTGACTACGTTGAGTGCACTCAACGCCATAAGCAGAATGGCGTTGAGTGCACTGGCTGTGTAACACCCCAAAATGTTGTAGGAGCGACGGGGATCACTTTTGGCCAAGATAAGGTTTTGGTGCAGGTGACACGGGCCCCGACACGGGTGTGTCGGAGGCCATGTCGGGCGTGTCGAGCTCGGGCCGTCGAGCTGGTCGTGTAGTCGACCAGTTCAGGTCGACGATGGTCATGTGGAGGAACACGGCCTAGGACACGGGCGTGTCCCAGTCCGTGTCACACCTGGGCTGTACGGTGGGGTACACGGGCAGTGACACAGGCACGAACACGGGCGTGTCTAGTTTGACACGGGCGTGTCTGATGCCGTGTCACCAAGCTGTGTACCTCTCTGACTGCGAAGTGTTGATCGATTGCACACGGGGGGCGTGACACGGGTCCCGACACGGGCGTGTCGCAGGTGACACAGGCGTGTCGGAGGCCGTGTCACATGCCGTGTTGCTGGTTTTCAATTTTGGTCGAGACGGCGAATGAGCTACACGGCCAGGCACACGGCCGTGTGTGAACCCGTGTTCGGCCCAGTTATTGTGATTTCAGATCTAATCCCGGCCATTCGTTCCCTTGGCTTTGGATCCGACGGTGGGGGGCTGCTCCTGGGTGGTTTTAGCCGGGAATAGGGTTTTGAAACCCTTATTTCACTTGGGTACTCTCTCTCTAAAATCTAGAGAGAAGGGAGAGCTTGGAGGAGGAAGAAGGAGGTCAACTCCGGCGGCCGGTGGAGATTCGGAGCTCCAAATCGCGAGCCGTCTTCAGATCCGCGGAGGCAAGGAGATTGCGGTGCTTTTCATCCGCATAGATTTTCATGGCGCCGCGGAAGAACGCAAGGGTAACGATTTCTCATCCTTGGGCATGTGAAGCCCTTTTTCCCTTTGCATAGGAAGCCCTCTCTCACGAGTGAGCGAAGAGTTGGAGCGTTCCTTGGGGTAGATATGTAAAGTCCCCCTTGTGTAGAGTCCGTATGCGAAAATGGACATAGGCATTGTGTGTGAAGCCTATCCGGACAAGTAGAGCCGGATCGGTGATGTTGCATTGCATATGAACCGGGGAAGACTCCGGGTGTTTGGGCGTTTTTCGGGTTTTCTACGTGGTAGATTGCATCAGGGAGCCTTGGAGATTAACTCTAAGGTGCACCCGGAAAACTGGGCAAAAGCGGGTTTTGCCAACACGGTGGCCGGGGAGCCAATGTGAACATAACCGGGTTATGTGATTATTGTGGTGGAAACGGGACTCGGTGAGTCTTGACCTGCGCATATGGCTTAAATTGCCGTTGCGGTGTGAGCACGGGTCAGGCGGAACCGTACCCGGTCTATGTCATTCGGTAGGACCGTTGGCATGGATGAGGGTCTTCGGCGGTCTATGGCTTAAATTGCCGTGACCAAGGCCAGGAAGGCAAAATGCTCATATGGATGACCGTCCAAGAGGCGGTGGTGGATTGGAAACGTCTATGGCTTGAATTGACGTGACGTTGGCCGGTTCGCCGAGAATGTGCCCTGAGTGCACGGGGTGTGTGGCCGTGCGAGCCCACGCCTGTGGTGAAGTGCAAATACTTTATATAATTGCCTATGCTAATAAAGCGCAGGGAAAGAGCATTGCCGCCCCGAATGTGGGGGCGAGATCGTTATAATTTGGTCAGCATTGCTGACCGTTGCTATTGTTTGCCACCGGGCGGTGGTTTGTGGCTTGCAGGTGCTGCGGGGCAGAGCGGGAAATAGTGGGCTAAAGCCCTTGTTGTTGTGCCAGCCCTCGAAGGCCTAATTGCTTATGTTTCTTTCCCGTGTTTCATGTATGGTCGGCCTGCATGCCGAAGTTTGGAAAAACACTTCTTTTGTTAAGTGAACAGTGTAAGGCCTTAAGGCCATTTCTCTTTTGGTGTATGTTTACATTCCTGAGTTTGTAGTGGACATTCATGCTGTTGTGGCTGGGTTCTTATTTCTTTTGCAACCTAATAAATTGCTTCCGCTAGGTGTTGTGTAGGACGACATGATTGGTTGAATGGTTTCAACGCGTAACCAACCGGTCTGTCCGTAGTATATGGCGTCGGGCCCCGGCCGGACCTACTGCTATATGCTATACGACGAATAGGGGTGTTACAAATTGGTATCAGAGCCAGGTTTCGATCCTGGGACCTGTGGGTTATGGGCCCACCACGCTTCCGCTGCGCAACTCAGACTACTGGTTTCGGTCAAACTTAAATGAATTCGTGGACGAATTCAATTTAAGGGGTGGTGAGCACATGTGTGCGTCATCGTTATAACATGAAAAGAACCCATGAATGTCCACTTAGGAATGAAAATACACATGTTTGAGGAACCTGCGTGTTCCTATAATTGCTGTTTGCAGTAATTTTTGGTCGCTTATCGGTGTTCTGCACGATTATAGGTGACCAGAAGTGGTGCTGGGCCGTCTGAACGGCCAGGTTCTGAAGCGAGCAGTGCGCCAAGGGATGCACCTGCAACACCTTTGTCTGCCGAGACCATTAGGTTGGTGGCAGAAGCGGTCATGGCAATGATCAATGCGCAGCCTGCAAGGCAGGTGCAGCAGCCTGCTCCTATTGTGGAGCAAGTACCGCTTCAGACGGCAGAGCAAAGGAGGGTTGAGCAAGTAGTTTTGGAGCCAGAGTTGCCTCGGAGAGCAACTGAAAGACAAATGAAGCACGTGATGGGCTTTCATCCACCGGTATTCACGGGGGCAGAAACCCCGACCCAAGCAGAGGATTGGCTCTCAAGGGTCAACAGGGTGATGACTGCGACAGAAACGGAAGAGTGGCAGAAGACCACTATAGCGACGTTCCTTTTGGATGGGGACGCAAGACTATGCTGGGAAGGCCTAGAGCTACATCAGTTGCGGGGAAGGCCGTTGGCCGAAGTTTCGATGGAGGAGTTTGCGAGACTATTCATGGCTCGATACGTCCCCTCGGCGCAGAGAATTGCGCTAGAAAGCGAATTTCAGAAGTAGGTGCAAGGGGATTGCACCGTTGATGAGTACCTCCACGAGTTTACTCGGTTGGGGAGATATGCCGGCGCTACCTTCGCAGACGAGGAGCGCAAGACGAGCCGCTTCTATGAAGGGCTAAGAGACGATTTAAGGTTGCTACTGTCGGGGCCCAAGGCGCAAGGTTTCATGACCCTGGTCAGTTCGGCCCGGTCCTTGGAGAAGGACATGAAGAATGTCCAAGCGAAGAAGGAATCCGGTAGTAAGAAAGCGGAGTTCAAGGCACCGACTACGTCGAAGTCGGGCTACCGCAGATTCTATAAGAAAGCTAAGACGTCGGGTCCAGCTTCTTCAGGTGCCTCGGGGGCAATTACCAATCGAACCCCGAGCGCTTGTTTCACGTGTGGAAAGACGGGGCACTTTGCCCGTGATTGCTGGAGTGGACGCTCAAAGTCAGAAAGGAAACAAGGAGCTACCTACGAGGAGAAGGGCAAAGCGGTGGAGTCGACCGCGTCCCACTATGCTCCGACTCAGCCTAGAGTCTATAACTTGGGCCAGCAGGAGGCCATCAAGCAAGCGGACGTGGTGACAGGTATGAGTTAATTTATAGCAAGTAAGCTTTAATACCGTTATCTATTGCTTGTTAGCCTAATATTGTTTGTATAGGCTTTGTTGTGATTAGTGATAGTCCGGCACGGGCACTGTTCGACACGGGAGCTTCACATTCCTTCTTATCCGAAAGTTTCATATCGCGCATCGGAGTCCCTTCTTCGATGGCGAAGGACAAGTTGGATGTGCTGCTACCGAATGGGTGCTCGATGCGTGCGGACAGGGTGTGCGCCGTAAAGGTTCACATTGGGAGCCAAGAGTTCGACTTGCTAGCGTTATTGCTGCCGCTAGTAGAGTTCGACGTGATCTTTGGGATGGATTGGCTTTCGGAGCAGAAAGCTTGGATTGACTGTGACCGGAAGGAGGTCAAGCTGGGTGTTGGGCGGGGGACAACATTCGAGGGACTCAAGGGGTTGAGCAAGACGCTGATGTCTGCTCTTCAGGTGGTAAAGGCAGTTCGTGCTGGAGCAGAGCTGTTCTTCGTAATAGTGGGGGTGGTGGAGCCAAAGTCCACGTTGGATAGCATTCCCGTGGTTTGCGAATACCCCGATGTGTTCCCGGATAGTCTTCCCGGGGCCCCACCGCAGTGGGAGATTGATTTCACCATCGAGCTCGTGTCAGGGGCCAAACTGGTGTCACGTGCTCCGTATAGGTTGGCGCCTAAGGAGATGGCAGAGTTGAAAGTTCAGCTAGAGGAGCTGATGGAGCAAGGGTATGTGCGTCCAAGCTCGTCGCCTTGGAGCGCACCGGTCCTCTTCGTTAAGAAGAAGGATGGTAGTATGCGGTTGTGTATCGACTACAAAGAGTTGAACAAGCTGACGGAAAAGAACAAGTACCCGATCCCGAGGATTGATGATCTCTTTGATCAGTTAGTCGGATCGTCGGTATATTCTAAGTTGGACTTGAAGTCGGGGTACTATCAGTTGAGGATAAGGGAATGTGATATCCCGAAGACGGCGTTCAACACAAGATATGGGCATTTCGAGTTCACGGTCATGCCGTTTGGACTGACGAATGCGCCATCAGTGTTTATGGACTTGATGAACAGGACATTCCGAGATTTCCTGGATCGCTTTGTGATCGTCTTTATTGACGATATATTGGTGTACTCGTAGTGCGAAGAAGATCACTTCAAGCACTTGCATTTGGTGTTGGAGACTTTGAGGAGGAATGAGCTTTATGCGAAATTCTCCAAGTGCGAGTTCTGGCTACCCTCAGTAGCTTTCCTTGGTCACATTATTAGTGGGGAAGGTATAGCGGTGGATCCGGCGAAGATCGTTGCGATACGGGAGTGTCCTGCGTTGTCTTCTGTCGCGGAAGTCCGTAGTTTTCTCGGGCTTGCCGGATATTACAGGCGCTTCGTAGAGAACTTCTCGCGGATAGCGCTACCTCTCACGAAGTTGACAAGGAAAGATCAGAAATTCTTGTGGACGCAAGAGTGTGTGCAAGCTTTTGAGGAGCTGAAGAGACGGTTGACCACGGCGCCAGTGCTTAGTTCGCCGAGTGGGACCGAGGGCTTCGAGGTGTATAGCGACGCTTCGGGTAGTGGCTTGGGCTGCGTGTTGTTGCAGCATAGGAGCGTGATAGCGTATGGATCGCGTCAGTTGAAGGTGCATGAAAGAAATTATCCGGTGCACGACTTGGAGTTGGCGGCCGTGATATTTGCACTCAAGTTGTGGAGGCACTACCTTTACGGCGTAAGGGTCGATATATACACCGATCACAAGAGCCTAAAATACTTGTTGGATCAAAAGGACCTTAATATGAGGCAGAGGAGGTGGATGGAATTCCTAGGGGACTACACCTTCAAAATACATTATGTACCCGGGAAGGGCAACGCAGTTGCGGATGCGCTGAGCCGCAGGGCTCCCGCCCGAGCCAACTGGTTGTCGGTGCATGATGAGCGGCTAGTACAGGAGTTGGAGGAGCTTGAGATCTGTTGCGTTGACAAGCAGACGAGCGCCAAAGCAATGTTAAACTGGACAGAGGTGTAGTATGACCTGGCTGACCGGGTTCGGCAGGCATTGGAGTTAGATGACTCCATGAAGGAGCTTATGGAGGCCGCTCTGGATGGGTCAAATTCCCAGTTCTCAGTGGAAGATGGTTTATTAAGGAAGGATCATCGGTTGTGCGTCCCGAGTGGGGGTAACCTCCGGGCGGAGTTGATGTACGAGGCTCATCATACCAAGTACTCAATCTACCCAGGGAGCACGAAGATGTATCGTGATCTCAAGAAGCTGTTTTGGTGGCCGGGGCTTAAGAAAGATGTGGCGTTGTTTGTGGCTAAGTGTCAAACGTGCGCCTTGGTGAAGGCGGAGTGCTAAAAGCCAGGAGGATTTCTGAAGTCCTTGCCTATACCGGAGTGGAAATTCGACGATATATCTATGGACTTTGTGCACGGGTTGCCAAGGTCGCAGAAAGGGAACGACGCCATCTGGGTGATCGTAGACCGGCTAACAAAGGTGTCGCATTTCATTCCGCATAGGAAGTATGACTCGGTGGAGAAGTTGGCGAAGCTATACGTGGACAATATCGTTAGGCTGCATGGTGTGCCCCATAGCATTGTGAGTGATCGCGATGGGCAGTTCACGTCAAATGATTGGAGGTTGGTGCAGCAGATGCTGGGGACCAAGTTGAAGTTCAGCACAGCCTTCCATCCGCAGACGGATGGGCAGACTGAGAGAGTCAATAGAACGATGGAGGACATGCTCCGCATGTGTGTTCTAGACTTCAGAAAGCATTGGGAGGACCACTTATATTTGGTGGAGTTCGCGTACAACAATAGCTACCAAGCGAGTATACAAATGGCACCCTTCGAGGCCCTGTATGGTAGGAAGTGTCGCACGCCGTTATCGTGGCTTGAAACGGGCGAGGCAAGGTTGTACAAGAAGCAGGAGGTGGAGAGTGCTACCTCGTTGGTGCGAATCATTCGGGAGCGCTTGTTGATCGCTCAGGACAGGCAGGCGAAGTATTACAATGCCAAGCACCAGAACGTGGAGTTCGCGGTAGGCGATTGGGTATACTTGAAAGTGAAGCCGTTCAAGGGGGTTTCGCGGGTGAGACGCTTGAAGAAGCTGAGCCCAAGATACCTTGGACCTTTTGAGGTTCTGGAGCGAGTCGGCGAAGCTGCTTACCGTTTGAAGCTATCGGTGGAGTTGAGTGGACTACACGATGTGTTCCACATCTCTGTATTGCGGAAGGTGGTGCAAGAGCCTTCGCAGGTGATCGCAGTTGATCAAGTACCGGTGGACGAAGGGTTGACGACTTTGGTCAAGCCCGTTTGTATTGAAGATGCAGAGGTCAAGAGGCTCCGTAACAAGGAAATCCGAATGGTCAAGGTCCAGTGGGATAATTGCGGGCGAGAGGAGCTCTCTTGGGAACGGGAGCAGACTATGCTGGAGGAGTACCCGGAATTGTTCCGCTCAAGTACTGATTTACGTTAAGTCCTATTTTTCCTTTATTAATTTCGTGGGCGAAATTCTTTAAGGAGGGTAGAATTGTAACACCCCAAAATATTGTAGGAGCGACGGGGATCACTTTTGGCCAAGACAAGGTTTTGGTGCAGGTGACACGGGCCCCGACACGGGCTTGTCGGAGGCCGTGTCGGGCGTGTCGAGCTCGGGCCATCGAGCTGGCCATGTAGTCGACCAGTTCAGGTCGACGATGGTCGTGTGGAGGAACACGGCCTAGGACACGGGCGTGTCCCAGGCCGTGTCACACCTGGGCTGTACGGTGGGGTACACGGGCAGTGACACGGGCACGAACACGGGCGTGTCTAGTTTGACACGGGCGTGTCTGATGCCGTGTCACCAAGCCGTGAACCTCTCTGACTGCGAAGTGTTGATCGATTGCACACGGGGGGCGTGACACGGGTCCCGACACGGGCGTGTCGCAGGTGACACAGGCGTGTCGGAGGCCGTGTCACATGCCGTGTTGCTGGTTTTCAATTTTGGTCGAGACGGCGAATGAGCTACACGGCCAGGCACACGGCCGTGTGTGAACCCGTGTTCGGCCCAGTTTTTGTGGAGATTCGGAGCTCCAAATCGCGAGCCGTCTTCGGATCTGCGAAGGCAAGGAGATTGCGGTGCTTTTCATCCGCATAGATTTTCATGGCGCCGCAGAAGAACGCAAGGGTAACGATTTCTCATCCTTGGGCATGTGAAGCCCTTTTTCCCTTTGCATAGGAAGCCCTCTCTCGCGAGTGAGCGAAGAGTTGGAGCGTTCCTTGGGGTAGATATGTAAAGTCCCCCTTGTGTAGAGTCCGTATGCGAAAACGGACATAAGCATTGTATGTGAAGCCTATCCGGACAAGTAGAGCCGGATCGGTGATGTTGCATTGCATATGAACCGGGGAAGACTCCGGGTGTTTGGGCGTTTTTCGGGTTTTCTACGTGGTAGATTGCATCAGGGAGCCTTGGAGATTAACTACAAGGTGCACCCGGAAAACTGGGCAAAAGCGGGTTTTGCCAACACGGTGGCCGGGGAGCCAACGTGAACATAACCGGGTTATGTGATTATTGTGGTGGAAACGGGACTCGATGAGTCTTGACCTGCGCATATGGCTTAAATTGCCGTTGCAGTGTGAGCACGGGTCAGGCGGAACCCTACCCGGTCTATGTCGTTCGGTAGGACCGTTGGCATGGATGAGGGTCTTCGGCGGTCTATGGCTTAAATTGTCGTGACCAAGGCCAGGAAGGCAAAATGCTCATATGGATGACCGTCCAAGAGGCGGTGGTGGATTGGAAACGTCTATGGCTTGAATTGACGTGACGTTGGCCGGTTCGCCGAGAATGTGCCCTGAGTGCACGGGGTGTGTGGCCGTGCGAGCCCACGCCTGTGGTGAAGTGCAAATACTTTATATAATTGCCTATGCTAATAAAGCGCAGCGAAAGAGCATTGCCGCCCCGAATGTGGGGGCGGGATCGTTATAATTTGGTCAGCATTGCTGACCGTTGCTATTGTTTGCCATCGGGCGGTGGTTTGTGGCTTGCAGGTGCTGCGGGGCAGAGCGGGAAATAGCGGGTTAAAGCCCTTGTTGCTGTGCCGGCCCTCGAAGGCCTAATTGCTTATATTTCTTTCCCGTGTTTCATGTATGGCCGGCCTGTGTGCCGAAGTTTGGAAAAACACTTCTTTTGTTAAGTGAACAGTGTAAGGCCATAAGGCCATTTCTCTTTTGGTGTATGTTTACATTCCTGAGTTTGTAGTGGACATTCATGCTGTTGTGGCTGGGTTCTTATTTCTTTTGCAACCTAATAAAGTGCTTCCGCTAGGTGTTGTGTAGGACGACATGATTGGTTGAATGGTTTCAACTCGTAACCAACCGGTCTGTCCGTAGTATATGGCGTCGGGCCCCGGCTGGACCTACTGCTATATGCTATACGACGGATAGGGGTGTTACAGGCTGCACTCAATGCCATAAGTTGAATGGCGTTGAGTGCACTGACTGCACTCAACGCCATCTGGTGTCATCTGGTTGGCGTTGAGTGAGTTGAGCTCACTCAACTCCGTAGATTGGATGGCGTTGAGTGAGCTTAGCTCACTCAACACCGTAATCTGTCAGGCGGGATGGCATTGAGTGCGTTGAGTGCACTCAACGCCATAAGTTGACCGGCGTTGAGTGCACTGACCGCACTCAACACCATTTGGTGTTGTCTGGATGGTGTTGAGTGAGAAGAGCTCACTCAACGCCATAATCTGGACAGCATTGAGTGAGCTAAGCTCACTCAACGCCATCGTTTAAAAGGGCATATTCTGGATGGCGTTGAGTTAGCAGAGCTCACTCAACGCCATAATCCGGATGGCATTGAGTGAGCTGAGCTCACTCAACGCCATAATCTGGGAGGCCATTCTGGATGGAGTTGAGTGAGCAGAGCTCACTCAATGCCGTATCTGGGATGGAATTGAGTTAGCAGACCTCACTCAACGCCGTAGAAAGGATGGCGTTGAGTGAGCAGAGCTCATTCAACGCCATTTTACTTAGTCTTTTCTAGCAGATTTGTTTTGGCTGGGTGCTGGTTCAGCTGAACCGGGCCGGTCTAGGAATTGGGCCGTTTTCTCCTATTAAGACCTAATAAGTCTTACTTAAATTAAGTTGACCGGTCAAGCTTGACACGTGGAACGACGGTTTTACAAAGACGACAGTTACGACCATGGCTGAGAGCCTGCCTTCATGGCCATCAATGGCATTTGATGTCGTGGCTTTTCCCTCTCCCCCTTTTACGGCTGGATCCAACTCCTCTAGGGAAGAGGAGGAGTATCCAGCCGTTAGCTTGGCTGGATTGAGCTGTTTCAGCCCCCTCCACCATGGTCGACCCAAGCTTTAATGGACCAATAATGGCCATTGAAGTTTTGGCCTTTCTCCCTCCTTGACCAAGCTTTTAAACACCCTCAGAGGCCCAAGAGGAGGTTTTCCCAGCCTTTACCTGAAGTTTTCGAGCCTCCCACTGTGCTATTGAGAATTCCGGCGACGCCACCACCGCACCAATGGCATCCTCACGGTCTGCACGCCTCCAGCCCGCGAAAAAGGTCCTCCCCTCCCTCTTCTTCTGCGGATAGATCTTAGGATTCAATAAGGTTGAGAATCGGGCTCAATTGAGCCCGATTGGAGTTTTGATTTTCATGGATTTTCCATGAAATCTGCATTCTCGGGCTCGCCGGAAAAAGCCCCTCCGGCGGCCGTGCCGCCGCCTGGCGATAGCCACCACCTCAACGGAGGTGGTGGTGGCGGTGGCCGGCCAGGGAGGAGGCTGGACGACCGGTGGATGCGCTTGTAAGTAGCTCCAGGTCGGGCAAATCGTGGCCTTTTGCTGGAGGAAGAAGACAATGCCAGGGTCCTTAGATCTTGCTTCAAGATCTGTGCTATTTAATTAATCCTTTTCTTTATGTGAATTTTTTTCAATAAAATAATAGCCACCTTAGATAAATTATGAAAAATACCTAGAGGCTTTATATGAAGAAATAGTCAACAAATAATTTGTAGCCCTATGGGTCTACTATATTTAAAAATTTATTTGGGTCAATTTGGTCAACTGGTTTGACCAGGGCACCTCTCTTGGTGGGATCTAGACTTAGAGCTAGGCAGAGACCAAAAGGTGTGCCCACCCTTCATCCTTTGACCGAATGATCTGAAATTTTGGCAGGGAGCCTACCCTTGCTATACCTAGGGCTTGTACAAAAATGGGAATTTTTGGAGAATGTTTTTTTAAAGTTTTTATAAAAATTTAATAATCCTAGGGTAAATTAATTAGATGGCTTAATGACTTCCAAACCCTCCCAACTTTTGGTGAGTGGTCCCTGGGTTTATCATAAGGTTCTGTATAATTTTTCATCTCATTTGGAGATGTTTTAGATTGGAAATGAACAAACCTAAGTTTTGCCCTAATAAGGGGTCTTAGGTCAAAAGTGCACTTTGAGACTTGAATGGTCAGATCACCTCAACAGAGGATGAGATTTTGACCACTGACTTAGAATGCTCTCTAGCACCCCCTTATGGAGTTTGAGGTGGATTGGGGTAAATTTGCCCTAGGAACCAAGGCCAAACCTTAAGGATGGACCTTGGTGGCTTGTGAAGGGAATGGGGTCAAATGCCCTTGTAAGAGCTTGAAATTTGGTAGAGTGGATGCTAGGATAGCCAAGTCCTCTGGTATTTATTTTGTAATTTATGGGATAGCACTTCAAGTCCTTATCACATAATTCATTAATTTGCCCCAATAGGCTTTTATCTATGATGATCCTTGTGGTTACTTGATCTCTATGAAATTTTGGCAGAGAGTGTTTTAGCCTAATGTAATCACTCTGGAATTTTATTACAATCTTTGGAGGTTTATTTTTAGTACTTCCTTTACAGGATTTTAGTAATGCAATTCTATTCAATAATTGATTCGGGGATTATATATTGTTGAAAAAATTATGTAACTTGATCAGTAAATTTATGAGTTCAACACATTGATGTGTAAATTAATTCATAATTTTTAGATGATTATTTGTAGTGGTTGCTTTGTTAAGTTAAGAAAGAGGGTTATATTTCTAAATTAGATTTTGAGGTTAATACTCACTGAAAAATTTGGAAACCTTGTCAGTATTACTTTTAAGGCATGACAACTATACTTGAATTTCCTTGAAATTTTTAGAAGCTTATTTATAGTATTTACTTCTCTAAGTGGTTAATTGGTGAAATGTTCACAATTAAGGATTAAGGGTTTAAATTTGGTAAAACTTCTGAGTGATTTGAATTTACTGTCAAATTACTGCCTAATATTTATCATAATTTTATGGGGCTTTAATCATACCTGAAAATGGTACTTCATGTTCAAATCACCCATGGCTTAGTTTTGGAGGAAATTAAATAAATATCAAATTAATTAGGAAAATTATTATTTTCTGGATTTAGACTAATTATATCATGATAGACCTCCAGTAAATATTATAGGAGATTCGGAAGACAATTTGGAGTACCACCCCTTGCATATTTCATAAAGCTTAGGATGGTCTGCGTTTAGTAAAACTGCAGAAGCTGAACTAGAGTGGGTGATGAACTTTGGGAGATGGAATTTTTGTAGTTTGCTAGTTTGGATAGGGTAAGTTAAATCAAGTTCATTATTGGAAGTCAGGATGGGTAGGGTGTGAGATTGACTAGTGTTAAGTGGCGTCCGGGATCAACGAAAGATCGTCCTCCCCAGTAGAAGAGGAAGAGTCTTAATACTCTAGGGCTAGATCTAAAGTAATTTGAATGGGAACGGGTAATGGGTAATAACCAACAAAAGTAAGTGCCTTGCAAAAGGGAACGATGGGCTTCAGCTACCATCATAGTTCCTAGTGCCCTTTGAGAGCCCTTCACAGGGAATACCGGGGGCAGTCCTGGGATAACGTAAACCATAGGAATATTAAACCAAAAGAGCAACTAGAATATCTAGGTTTGCACATTCACACACCCCGGTAGCTAGGGAGGTAGAATAAGTTGGTTTGGTTGCCATTCAGACGGTAGCTCTGAAGGACGGGAAAGTTTGGGGAGCCGAGGGCTCAAGGGTTTGAATACAGAATAAGGTGGTAGGTCTTCGATATTTGATTGTCGTTCACACCGACATCGGTACGCTGACTCGGCAGTGTGGGACACTTAGCCAAAGAAAGTCTGGTGGACATAGTCAGCACTAGTACGCGGATACTCTAGGTTGTGTTCTTCTAGGGGCGTACGGAAGGGCTAGGTCCGGTAGTGTGGATACTCGCCTAGGAGTGGGAGGCCCGACCCACTGTCTCCGTTTGCCACTATGGAGGTTCCTGGGAGTGAAGCTAGTTGTCCAAACAGGGGGAACTAAAGGTCTCTGCGCATAGAGTCGTGTGCGTGAGTTGCACTTGCATGAGTCATGACATAGCATATCACTACACTCATATTTGCATACAACCGACACCCCAACGTATAAATCGGTATGGGACTTTTTATACGATGGGAGCTTTGCAGAAGACCCCTTAACTTATAAGTCTGTATGGGCATTTCTATAAGTTAAGGTTACTTACTTATTTACTTATTGTTTTCTATTTGTCTCTTTATATATATACTGCTAACTATATGTTTACCTTACTGCTCACTACCGTAGAACTGCTAGATGTACTCTGTTTTTATTAGTTTTTTATACACCTTGAACAATTGTTAGACTAGTTCCACTGTCACCCGTTTGATTATTCTCCACCTTTGTAGCTTCCCTTTCCTCCTCTCCGCTCGGTGCTTAGGAGCCGTGGGGGGAGGGGTAGGGGATGATAGGGCTTAGTCTTTATGACTAATGGTTTTCAAACCACAACATTACAGGAGCTTCGGATGGGAGACAGGGACCAGCAGCCTAGGGACCAGCACCAGCGGAGTACGGTGCGTATGGAGGTGGGCCAGTCTAGCACCGGAGCACCTGTGACCAGCTCCGTGAGTGTTTAGAGTTTTTATAGCTTCAGTGATGAGTGATTTGTAGTGAGGACTCTGATGTACCGGGCTCGAGCCCGCTTCTTTATATTTCTTCTGAACTGATCTTTGCAGTACTTCTATTTGATATTACTGATGGACTGGCAGTGATTTCATTTTATATGTGTGTTTCTGTAGACATGTTTACATTTTATGTATACTTACTTCTCTCTCCTTGTGATCGAAGAAGGCCGGCAGAATTGGCATTTTGTAGTAGCGGCCTTCCCGTGAGTCGGTGCCACCGCAATGCGGCAATTCCTGGCTAAGACCCCGGTGTACAAAAAAAGGGAGGGTCTTACAAGTGGTATCAGAGGAGACCTCGATCGGAAGAGAAGTAGTCCACAAAACCTTGGGCCACCCCCGTGCGAGCTTAGTTTGCGGACAAACTAGCAGCGGAAGAAGTGGTGTGCCCATAAAGGAAATCACATGTGAAAGTCCATCCTACCCCTTCTTAAATTCCATTCATTCGCTCTTTAATAAATGGAATTCTTCCTTATAGCCTGCGACGAACCCAACATCACAGTAGGGGACCCCTCAGGCTCCGAATGTGGTCCCGCCTCCGCCGGCTCCAGCTCCGTTCCAGCATACGGAGATGGGGCAAACACTGAAGGCCATTCTGGAGGCCTTTAGAGCTCATCAAGCCCCGGCTCCACAGCCAAACCCCGGAGCCAATTGGATGACTATCTTCCGGGGACTTTCCCCTCCATCCTACTTGGGGATGGAGTCTGCAGTACGTATGGAGGAATGGTTGGATACCATTTACGAGACGCTTGCGGGGATTCGATGCCCCACTGAGGAGGCAGTTGCTTTGGCAATATCCTACCTGGAGTCACACAGAAAGAGGTGGTGGAAATATCAGCTGGACACCACCTTTGCGGGGATGGATTGCGCTGATATTACTTGGGAGGAGTTCAGAGCAGCACTCCTGGGACATTTTGTACCTCAGCCGGCGAGGGATGACCTGGAGGATAGGTTCCTGCGGTTGAGGCAGGGGAACAGGACTGTGGTGGAGTATTATCAGGAGTTCACTCACCTGGCCCGCTATGCGGACGCTTAACAGTTGGACGACGCTGTCTATGCCCGGAGGTTTTACAAGGGGCTGCAAGACGACATGAGACAGGCCCTCCTCTTCGTCTCAGAGGGGAGTTTGACCAGGATTCTGGAGATGGCTAAGAAGAGAGAAGCGGATCAGCTTACAGTTAAGACCCGGAAGAGACCGACTGATGATACAGTGATTGGAGGTCGTAGAGACCGTCCTCGAGGCCAGGTTATTGGGGAGAGAAGGAACGGGTATCAACCTCGTCAGGAGTTTGGGCAGGAGCAGAGGAGTCAGGGAGTGTTGGCTCCCAAGCCTTTACAGATGCTGGAGAGGCCAAGGACAGCAGAGCAGACACCGGTATGCTTCCAGTGCAACCAGCTGGGGCATATTAATAGGAACTTCCCTATGAGGCGAGCACCCCCACCAGAATATCAGGGCGCCCCACCTCCCCGACAGATTGGAGGCCGAGGACATGATCGAGGACGAGGATTTCAGGACCGAGGCCGCAGGCCAGAGAGGGAGCAGGTGTATGCTCTAGACCTGACACAACCCCGAAACCCGGAGCAGGTTATCGCAGGTATGGCAGTACTTTTAAGTTTTTCTTCATATGAACTAGTTTTCTAGACATAACCTAGTTAGAAATTAAGAGAAGACAACTATAACAAGAATACTAAGACATTTTATTACCTCAGGCATAGTCTTCATTAGCGGCAAGCCCACTCACACGCTCTTCGACACTGGTGCTTCACACTCATTTGTGTCGGAAGATTTCGTGAAAGGATTGGCGGGCGTGGAGCCGTTCACCGGAAAGATGATGAGGGTGAGCCTACCCAATGGATCAGAGCTAATGACCTCTACTCATTGCAATATGGAAGCGAAGATCGGCGGGAAGGCGTTTGAGGCACCAGCGACGATTCTGAAGATGCCAGATTACGATCTGATCCTGGGCATGACTTGGCTGTGCTGGAACCATGCCCAGATTGAATGCATGGCGAAGAGGATCACCGTGAGGCACGGGGAATCCTTTATTATTATTGAAGGTATTATACCAGCACCCGCATCTTACTATCATCTGTGCAAGCCGTTAAGGCCCATCTGCAGGGGTAAGAGGTTTATCAGGTCCTTTTTGAGGCGGTCGTGGCCAAGGACTCCATTTCAGATATTCCAGTAGTACGGGACTTCGTCGTCGTGTTTCCGGAGAAGCTACCAGGGCTACCCCCGTACCGAGAGAAGGACTTCCAGATTCAGCTCGTACCGGGGGCTAAGTTGGTATCCAGAGCTCCCTATCGAATGGCACCAAAGGAGTTCGTGGAATTTCGAAGCCAGCTTCAGGAGTTAGTGGAGGCCGGGTTCGTTCGGCCTAGCTCTTCACCATGGGGAGCTCCGGTGTTATTCGTCAAGAAGAAGGACGGAACTCTTCGATTGTGTATAGATTACTGGGCCCTGAACAGGTTGACGGTCTGGAATACTTATCCCTTGCCAAGGATAGACGAGCTATTTGACCAGCTGGAGGGAGCCCATTGGTTCTCAAAGCTGGATCTGAGGTCGGGGTACTACCAGCTTCGTATTCAGGAGGAGGACATCCCGAAGACGGCCTTCAGCAACAGATATGGTTTGTATGAGTTTACCGTGATGCCTTTTGGGCTCATGAATGCACCCTCCGCATTTATGACCTTGATGAACCGGGTGTTCGAACAGTATCTGGATGTCTTTGTCATCGTATTCATCGACGACATCCTTATCTATTCAAGGACGGAGGAGGAGCACGCGAGACATCTGTCCTTGACCTTGGAGAAGTTGCGGGAGCATAAGATGTATGCCAAGTACAGCAAGTGTCAGTTCTAGCTAAAGGAGGTGGCCTTTTTGGGCCATGTCATCAGTGGAGCAGGTCTGGCAGTGGATCCGGCGAAGGTCCAGGCAGTACGGGATTGGCCACCACTAAAGTCGGCCTCGGATGTTCGAAGTTTCTTAGGACTTGTCGGTTATTACCGGAAGTTCGTAAAGGGGTTCTCTCAGATTGCCCTCCCTCTTACGTCTCTGACAAAGAAGGAGTCCCCTTTTATTTGGACACCACGATGCGAATCTGCTTTTCAGGAGCTGAAGGATCGTCTTACCTCGGCTCCAATCCTTGCTCTTCAGTCAGGGAAGGAAGGATTCCAGGTGTACACAGATGCTTCCTATCAAGAGATGGGTGCCGTTCTTATGCAGAACGGGCACGTAATAGCCTATGCCTCCCGTAAGTTGAAGTAGCACGAGCAGAACTACCCCGTGCATGATTTGGAGATAGGGGCAGTTGTTTTTGCTCTTAAGATCTGACAACACTACCTTTACGGAATTCACTGCGATATATTCTCGGACCACAAGAACTTGAAATATGTAGACACCCAGAAGGAGTTAAACATCAGGTAGAGATGCTGGGTGGAGTTTCTGTCGGACTACCAGTATACCATACACTACCATCCGGGGAAGGCGAACGTGGTCGCAGATGCTTTGAGCCGGAGAGCGAGTACGTCAGGAGTATGCCCGCAGCTGATGGCCTTGTAGTTGGTTAAAGCATTCGAGGAGATGCAGATATCACTAGTGTCTGAGGATGACTGGAGTTATACATGGAGTACCTGGGATCGATGGTTACTACTGATGATATTCGGGACCGCATCAGAGATGGGCAGATGCTGGATGAGAGAGCTGAGCCGATATTCCGAGCCTTGGAGGAAGGCACGATAGGAGATTACTCTTTGAGGGATGGTCTCCTGTGTTTCTGAGGCAGAGTCTACATACCGGCAGGAGGCCAGATTCGGGAGGACATTATGACAGAAGCTCACTGCAGCCGATATTCGGTACACCCGGGGATCACCAAGATGGTAAAAGATTTGAAGAGGACGATGTACTGGCCGGGCATGAAGAAAGACATTACGTACTTTGTGACGCATTGCGAGGCCTGCCAACTCGTAAAGGCAGAGTGTAGGAACCCGGCAGGCTTGCTGCATCCACTTCCGGTGCCGGAGTGGAAATTTGAGGATATAGCCATGGACTTCATACATGGGCTACCTCGATCCCGTGCGGGGAATGACTCGATCTGGGTGATAGTGGATAGGCTAACAAAGGTGGCCTGATTCATTCCAGTGGCGAAGGACGCTCCGGTTAGTGTATTAGTACGGAGATTCATTGAGCAGTTTGTGCGTTATCATGGGGTGCCCAAGACTATCATTTTGGATCGGGATGGGCGGTTTACATCCAGGGAGTGGAGGTCAGTCCAGGCCCATCTGGGTTCTCGGTTTACATTCAGCACAGCTTTTCACCCTCAGACCGACGGGCAGACGGAGCGCACCAACCGTACACTGGAAGATCTTTTGCTCCTGTATATTTTGGACCGCGGAGAGCCTTAGGATAGATTGTTGCCACTGGTCGAGTTTTCGTACAACAACGCCCATCAGTCCAGCATAGACATGGCTCCATACGAGGCATTGTATGGAAGGAGGTGCAGGACCCCACTATCATGGGTTCAGGATGAGAATCTGCAGGCACTGGGCTCGGAGTTTGTGGGGGATACAGATGCCCAGATTAGATTGATCCGGGACAGGATGTTTGAAGCCCAGAGCAGGCAGGCCAAATACTACGATGCGAGGCATCGTCAGGTAGAGTTCCAGGTGGGAGACCGGGTTTTATTGAAGATACGGTCGATGCACGGTGTAACGTCCCAATTCGCGCTAGGCCCCTTGTATGTGTTTCTGGAGTTAAAAGAGCTGGTGTAGGCTCAAAAGGGGTGCAGGTGATCAGGTGTGTACTTGCGCGAAATGGAGAAAACAAGCTGAAATGGGAGTTTAGGCTGACACGGGTAAGGACATGGCCGTGTCCCTACCCGTGTTCAATAGCACTGAGTGCTAAGCTGCTGAGTAAGTTCATACGGCATTTTGTGAAATGTCCCAAGGAGGACACGGGTAGGGACACGGTCGTGTCCCTACCCGTGTACTGCAGACTGGTTTGTCCCGAGGAGAACATGGGTAGAGACACGGCCGTGTCCCTTCCTGTGTACTTTTGACAGCTTCTGTCCCGAGAAGGACACGGGTAGAGACAAGACCGTGTCCCTACCCATGTACTGCCACTCCAGGTCGGTGGAAATTACCCTGAGGATAACACGGGTCTCAACACGGTCAGGTGATACGGCCGTGTCACCTGAACACGGGTACGGACACGGCCGTGTGCCTACCCGTATCCGGTCTGTATAAAAATGAAAAGCGAAACCCTAGCCTATCACTCTTCACTTCAACCGTAAATTCTGAGAGAAATTCCTTGAGGAGGAAGGGATCTTGTTGGAGCCGCCTTTGGAGGAAGAGAAACGCCACCGCCGTCAAGGAAGAAACGATGCCGCCGAGAAGGGCTACGAGATCCATGGCCGGCATTGGCGGTACCGCTGGAAATGAGGTGAGCTTCCTCCCCTCTCCCTTGGTGCTAGATCTGTAGATATCTAGGTGAGAGGTCGACTCAAGAGAGTCTAGACATAGGAGATGGTGATTTCTCTAGGAAAGGCCTTGCTAGAACGTTTGTTCTAATGACTAGTCACCTTCAACCTCCCCCTCTTCAAAGTGATGATGGGGGTGGCTTTATGAAGAGGAATGTCCTCGAGAGGGAGAATAAGGGTGGAGGAACTGCTGGTTGCGATTTGGGGAAAATCGCTTGAGGAGGAAGACGAACGGATATCGTTCACTCTTCTTTAAGATGCGTGCAGAATCTATGTTCTGCACGCAGCGACCTTCTTGGCTATTTTCAAGCAAGAAGGGGTCAGATCTGGGCTTTCGACTAAACACGAAAGTTGTAGCCCTTGAAATTATCTTTCCAACGAGTGATTACACGCACTCGCCGGATTTCTGTAGCCACGGGAATCCTTGGTCGAAGTTGCTGCCCGGATTATTGCTACACCTAAATTCTGGGCTATGTAATGTGGAATTCGATTTGGTGTAATTTAATGTTGCGATCCAACTCGAGGTTTGGGTGAACTCTTTTGACATAATCATCATAGTGATATGATAAGTTGATGTTATAAATCTGAATTTGTATAACGAGCTGTGGACAAGCTTAATTTAAGGAAAGAGCCTGATATAAATTGGTAGATATATATTGATGCCCATTATCTATATCATGTTGAATTCATTTTGAAGGGCATATAAATGACTTAACTACGGCCATGATGTATGTTGAATGGATAGAAGGGAATTAGTAATCCAATGCTTAGAGTGTCGTCTCCCTATGGGTAGAATTGTGGAAGTTTACAAGTGCGGTGTTGACCGTCACTAGTTGGAATGAGGTTGAGATGAGTAAAGTTGGACAGTTGGGCTTGGTCCTCGGTGTTCACGTCCCGAGGCTCCTTCTGTATTTGATGGAAGGTTGGGATTGGTCCTCGGTGTTCACGTCCCGAGGCTCCTTCCATGCAACGATATTGTGGAATTGCATGTGGTGTGAGTCGACACGCGGTGTCGTAATCCCAGGTTAAGGATAGTGTGGCAGGTCTACGAGCTCGCCAATCGTCACACCGATGGGAGCTGACAGTTAGACCTTAGGCGGTTGGGCTTGGTCCTCGGTGATCACGTCCCGAGGCTCGTTCCATGCCAAGTGAACGGTTGGGCTTGGTCATCGTGCTCATTTCCGGGGCTCCTTCCGTGTCATACCTTAGGCCAGTTCGGGGCTAGGATCTTGGTGCACATTTACCCAAGAGAACCCGTTGAGCCATAGTACGCATGTGAGCTCCGCTGTTGTGTTCTTAGCATTGAGGCGTACAGAGGCCTAGGCAAGGTAGTGTAGAGACCAGCCTAGTAGTGGAGATGCCCACTCTACTGTCACCGTTTGGCCACGACGGTTGACGCCTGAGAGGTTAGCTACCTGCTCGAATAGTGGGAACTATAAGTCTGTGTCGACATAGCGATTGCATGTGCTTGATCATGGGTGTGTCATTGCATTGCATACATAGCATTGCACTTCATTACATACACAAGACCCTCATCGTATAAGTTTGTATGGGAACTCCTATACAAAGAGTAACTTACTGCTGAACGACCCTCAACTTATATTCTTGTATGAGCATCCATATAAGTTGAGTTACTTACTGTTATAATATTATACTCTCTTGCTGTTGTATATGGTAGAATAATAGATTAAGAGGTTTCTCATTTATACACTACTTCTATTGCTACTTATGACATGTATACTTACTTCACATGCTTGTACTACTGTTTTATATATTGTACCTGTTCCTTTCTCCGCCTGGTTCCGAGGAGTCGCCGGGGGAGCGGATGTGAAGCCACTTAGTCTTTATGACTAACGGTTGTTGCGTCTTCCTTTTTAGTAGGAAACCCTGCAGGTGGAGCAGCAGGTCATGTAGCTGGACAGCCAGGCCAAGACGAGAGGGCCTGAGGGGACGGTACCGTCGCTACCGTCGGTTACAGATGTGAGTGAGAGAGATTTTATTGTAGCCCTTCAGGGCAATTCTATTTACGTACTCTGATTATGTAGAAGCTTGTTTAGCTTCTCTTTTGCTGTACTTATGGACTTATGCTTAGTGTGGATTGACTTCTTTATATTATTATGGTTGGGTTGGCATTTATATGTTGATATTGGTTGTAGCCGGCAAGATAGGCGTCTTGTGGTACAGGCTGGCCCGAGTGCTCGTGCTACTGCAAGGCGGCTGTTCTGGGCATAAGACCCCTCTCGTGCCGTGTTTTGTGTTCCGGTAGGGGGGTCTTACACACGGAGTCTCGCGGGTTCGCGGGCGGAAGAAGCTCAGTCCGAGATATATGGGGCCTTACAGGATCCTGGAGCGGATTGGCCCCTTGGCTTATAGACTGGAGCTACCGCCGGAGTTAGCGGGACTGCATGACGTCTTCCACGTCTCCTCACTACGGAAGGCTCTGCTACGTTCTGAGCAGTTGATTTCCTCGGCAGATGGCCCGGTGGCCTCGGATCGGTCAGTCAACTTGGAGCCTATCAGGATCGATGATACGGCAGTGCGGGTCTTGCGACGGAAGAAGGTTCCATTAGTAAAGGTTCTGTGGAACAATCATGGGCAGGAGGAGCATACATGGGAGCAACAGGACTTGATGCGACAGAAGTATCCGAAACTTTTTAAGTCAGGTATACCTCACAACCCCTCCGGACAATCAATTTGCTTTCCTGTTTTAAACCAATAGGACTAAAATTTAAAGAATAGGGGCTAATCTTTTGTTTATTGGGGTATATGCATTGTCAATTGGACGAATTAGTCTTAGATTTGACTATCATCTTAAAACCTCACATAGCAAACGTGGCATAGAGAAGTAAACTTTTCGACTTTCATGGGATGTTACAAGCTTTTTTTTCCCGATTGGAGCCCCCGTAGGCTTAACCTTGATTTCGGGGACAAAATCTTTGTTTTGTTTATTGGGATTTGTAACATCCCATTTCCGGCTAGACCCCCGGGGGTGGTTTTGCATGACTAGGTCACGACAAAACCCTAGGAAACCCAAAAGACCAAGGGAGCTTAGGAAGAAAGGTGAAAATCACCTTGGTCTGCAAATAGTGGGTCAAACTTGCTTAAAATAAGTTTAGGACTTGGGCGTTGAGTGTGTCGAGTGCACTCAATGCCATAAGCAGAATGGCGTTGAGTGCACTAACTGCACTCAACGCCATCTTTCAGGCTGGATGGTGTTGACTGCATTGAGTGCACTCAACGCCATAAGCAGAATGGCGTTGAGTGCACTGGCTGTACTCAATGCCATAAGTTGAATGGCGTTGAGTACACTGAATGAACTCAACGCCATCTGGTGTCATCTGGTTAGAGTTGAGTGAGCTGAGCTCACTCAACACCATAGACTGGATGGCGTTGAGTGAGCTTAGGTCACTCAATGCCGTAATCTATTAGGCGGGATGGCGTTGAGTGCGTTGAGTGCACTCAACGCCATAAGTTGAACGGCGTTGAGTGCACTGACCGCACTCAACGCCATTTGGTGTTGTCTGGATGGCGTTGAGTGAGCAGAGCTCACTCAACGCCATAATCTGGACGGCGTTGAGTGAGCTAAGCTAACTCAATGCCATCATTTAAAAGGGCATATTCTGGATGGCGTTGAGTGAGCAGAGCTCACTCAACGCCATAATCCGGATGGCGTTGAGTGAGCTGAGCTCACTCAACACCATAGTCTGGGAGGCCATTCTTGATGGAGTTGAGTGAGCAGAGCTCACACAATGCCGTATCTGGGTTGGCATTGAGTTAGCAGACCTCACTCAACGCCGTAGAAAGGATGGCGGTTAGTGAGCAGAGCTCACTCAACGCCATTTTACTTAGTCTTTTCTGGCAGATTTGTTTTGGCTGGGTGCTGGTTCAGCTGAACCGGGCCGGTCTAGGGAGTGGGCCATTTTCTCCTATTAAGACCTAATAAGTCTTACTTAAATTAAGTTGACCGGTCAAGCTTGACACGTGGACCGATGGTTTTGCAAAAAGGACGGTTACGGCCATGGCCGAGAACCTGCCTTCATGGACATCAATGGCATTTGATGCCGTGGCTTTTACCTCTCCCCCTTTTACGGCTGGATCCAACTCCGCTAGGGAAGAGGAGGAGTATCCAGCCGTTAGCTTGGCTGTATTGAGCCATTGAAGCCCCTTCCACCATGGCCGACCCAAGCTTTAATGGACCAATAATGGCCATTGAAGATTTGGCCTTTCTCCCTCCTTGACCAAGCTTTTAAACACCCTCAGAGGCCCAAGAGGAGGTTTTCCCAGCCTTTACCTGAAGTTTTCAAGCCTCCCACTGTGCTATTGAGAATTCCGGCGATGCCACCACCGCACCAATGGCATCCTGACGGTCTGCACGCCTCCAGCCCGCGAAAAAGGTCCTCCCCTCCCTCTTCTTCTGCGGATAGATCTTAGGATTCAATAGGGTTGAGAATCGGGCTCAATTGAGCCCGATTGGAGTTTTGATTTTCATGGATTCTCCATGAAATCTGCATTCTCGGGCTCGCCGGAAAAAGCCCCTCCGGTGGCCGTGTCGCCGCCTGGCGATAGCCACCACCTCAACGGAGGTGGTGGTGGCAGTGGCCGGCCAGGGAGAAGGCTGGACGGCCGGCGGATGCGCTTGGAAGTAGCTCCAGGTCGGGCAAATCGTGGCCTTTTGCTGGAGGAAGAAGACAATGTCAAGGCCCTTAGATCTTGCTTCAAGATCTGTGCTATTTAATTAATCCTTTTCTTTATGTGAATTTTTTGCATTAAAATAATAGCCACCTTAGATAAATTATGAAAAATACCTAGAGGCTTTATATGAAGAAATAGTCAACAAGTAATTTGTATCCCTATGGGTCTACTATATTTTAAAATTTATTTGGGTCAATTTGGTCAACTGGTTTGACTAGGGCACCTCTCTTGGTGGGATCTAGACCTAGAGCTAGGCAGAGACCAAAAGATGTGCCCACCCTTCATACTTTGACCAAATGATCTGAAATTTTGGCAGGGAGCCTACCCTAGCTATACCTAGGGCTTGTCCAAAAATGGGAATTTTTGGAGAATGGTTTTTTAAAGTTTTTAGAAAAATTTAATAATCCTAGGGTAAATTAATTAGATGGCTTAATGACTTTTGGTGAGTGGTCCCTGGGTTTATCATAAGGTTCTGTATAATTTTTCATCTCATTTGGAGATGTTTTAGATTGGAAATGAACAAACCTAAGTTTTACCCTAATAAGGGGTCTTAGGTCAAAAGTGCACTTTGAGACTTGAATGGTCAGATCAGCTCAACAGAGGATGAGATTTTGACCACTGACTTAGAATGCTCTCTAGCACCCCCTTATGGAGTTTGAGGTGGATTGGGGTAAATTTGCTCTAGTAACCAAGGCCAAACCCTAAGGATGGACCTTGGTGGCTTGTGAAGGGAATGAGGTCAAATGCCCTTGTAAGAGCTTGAAATTTGGTAGAGTGGATGCTAGGATAGCCCAAGTCCTCTGGTATTTATTTTGTAATTTATGGGATAGCACTTCAAGTCCTTATTACATAATTCATGAATTTGCCCCAATATGCTTTTATCTATGATGATCCTTGTGGTTACTTGATCTCTATGAAATTTTGGCAGAGAGTGTTTTAGCCTAATGTAATCACTCTGGAATTTTATTACAATCTTTGGAGGTTTATTTTTAGTACTTCCTTTACAGGATTTTAGTAATGCAATTCTATTCAATAATTGATTCAGGGATTATATATTGTTGAAAAAATTATGTAACTTGATCAGTAGAGTTATGAGTTCAACACATTGATGTGTAAATTAATTCATAATTTTTAAATGATTATTTGTAGTGGTTGCTTTGTTAAGTTAAGAAAGAGGGTTATATTTCTAAATTAGATTTTGAGGTTAATACTCACTGAAAAATTTGGAAACCTTGTCAGTATTACTTTTAAGGCATGAAAACTATACTTGAATTTCCTTGGAATTTTTAGAAGCTTATTTATAGTATTTACTTCTCTAAGTGGTTAATTGGTGAAATGTTCACAATTAAGGATTAAGGGTTTAAATTTGGTAAAACTCTTGAGTGATTTGAATTTACTGTCAAATTACTGCCTAGTATTTATCATAATTTTATGGGACTTTAATCATACCTGAAAAAGGTACTTCATGTTCAAATCACCCATGGCTTAGTTTTTGAGGAAATTAAATAAATATCAGATTAATTAGGAAAATTATTTTTTTCTGGATTTAGACTAATTATGTCATGATAGACCTCCAGTAAATATTATAGGAGATTTGGAATACAATTTGGAGTACCACCCCTTGCATACCTCATAAAGCTTAGGATGGTCTGTGTTTAGTAAAACTGCAGAAGCTGAACTAGAGTGGGTGATGAACTTTGGGAGATGGAATTTTTGTAGTTTGCTGGTTTGGATAGGGTAAGTTAAATCAAGTTCATTATTGGAAGTCAGAATGGGTAGGG
This sequence comes from Platanthera zijinensis, assembly GCA_039513925.1. Classification (NCBI taxonomy): domain Eukaryota; kingdom Viridiplantae; phylum Streptophyta; class Magnoliopsida; order Asparagales; family Orchidaceae; genus Platanthera; species Platanthera zijinensis. The sequence goes on from CM077096.1 coordinate 73,781,369, forward strand.
TGTGAGATTGACTAGTGTTAAGTGGCGTCCGGGATCGATGAAAGATCGTCCTCCCCAGTAGGAGAGGAAGAGTCTTAATACTCTAGGGCTAGATCTAAAGTAATTTGAATGGGAACGGGTAATGGGTAATAACCAACAAAAGTAAGTGCCTTGCGAAAGGGAACGATGGGCTTCAGCTACCATCATAGTTCCTAGTGCCCTTTGAGAGCCCTTCACAGAGAATACCGGGGGCAGTCCCGGGATAACGTAAACTATAGGAATAATAAACCAAAAGAGCAACTAGAATATCTAGGGTTGCACATTCACACACCCTAGTAGCTAGGTAGGTAGAATAAGTTGGTTTGGTTGTCATTCAGACGGTAGCTCTAAAGGTAGATGCACGGACGCGACAGTTTGGGGAGCCGAGGGCTCGAGGGTTTGAATACAGAATAAGGTGGTAGGTCTTCGATATTTGATTGTCGTTCACACCGACATCGGTAAACTGAATCGGCGGTGTGGGACACTTAGCCAAACAAAGTCTGGTGGACATAGCCAGCACTAGTACGCGGATACTCTAGGTTGTGTTCTTCTAGGGCCGTATGGAAGGGCTAGGCCCGATAGTGTTGATACCCACCTAAGAGTGGGGGCCCGACCCACTGTCTCCGTTTTCCACTACGGAGGTTCCTGGGAGTGAAGCTAGCTGCCCGAACAGGGGGAACTAAAGGTCTGTGCGCATAGAGTCGTGTGCGTGAGTTGCACTTGCATGAGTCATGGCATAACATATCACTACACTCATATTTGCATACAACCAACACCCCAACGTATAAATTGGTATGGGACTTTTTATACGATGGGAGCCTTGCAGAATACCCCTTAACTTATAAGTTTATATGAGCATTCATATAAGTTAAGGTTACTTACTTATTTACTTATTGTTTTCTATTTGTCTCCTTATATATATACTGCTTACTATATGTTTTCCTTACTTCTCACTCACGTAGAACTGCTAGATGTACTTTATTTTTATTAGTTGTTTATACACCTTGAACAATTGTTAGACTAGTTCCACTGTCACCCGTTTGATTATTCTCCACCTTTGTAGCTTCCCTTTCCTCCTCTCCGCTCGGTGCTTAGGAGTCGTGGGGGGAGGGGTAGGGGATGATAGGGCTTAGTCTTTATGACTAATGGTTTTCGAACCACAACATTACAGGAGCTCCGGATGGGAGACAGGGACCAGCAGCCCAGGGACCAGCACCAGCGGAGTACGGTGCGCATGGAGGTGGGCTAGTCTAGCACCGGAGCAACTGTGACAAGCTATGTGAGTGTTTAGAGTTTTTATAGCTTCCGCGATGAGTGATTTATAGTGAGGACTCTGATGTACCGGGCTCAAGCCCGTTTCTTTATATTTCTTCTGAACTGATCTTTGCAGTACTTCCATTTGATATTACTGATGGACTGGATGTGATTTCATTTTATATGTGTGTTTCTGTGGACCTGTTTACATTTTATATATACTTACTTCTCTCTCCTTGTGATCTAAGAAGGCCGGCAGAATTGGCGTTTTATAGTGGCGGCCTTCCCGTGAGTCGGTGCCACCACAAAGCGGCAATTCTGGGCTAAGACCCCGGTGTACAAAAAAAGGGGGGTCTTACAACAGTTGTGCATAAACTACTTAGAACTCAACCAACTGAAAGTACAGAACACCTACCATTTACCCCAGATCAACGAGTTATTTGATCAGTTGGTGGGAGTGCATTGGTTTTCCAAGTTGGATTTGCGCTCGGGGTACTTTCAATTGAGTATTCAAGAGGAAGATATTTAGAAGACGGTGTTTAGCTCGAGATATAGTTTATACGAATTCACGGTGATGTCGTTCGGGCTCACAAACGCCCCTTATTCCTTCATAAGTTTGATGAAGATGGTGTTTGAGCCGTATTAGGACATCTTTGTCATCATCTTCATTTATGACATCTTTGTCTATTCAAAGACCGAAGAGGAGCATGTTGAACACTTGGCTTCAGTTCTAAAGAAACTAAGAGAGCACTCCTTATTTGCTAAGTTCAGCAAGTGTGAATTTTGGCTCCGAGAAGTTGCATTCTTGGGCCATGTCATTAGTGGTGTTGGATTAGCAGTAGACTCGGCCAAGGTGCGTGCCGTGAAGGAATGGTCGCCACTGAAGTTGGTGGCCGATGTACAGAGCTTCCTTGGACTTATGGGATATTATCGCAAGTTTGTGGAGGGATTTTCGAAGATATCCCTCCCTCTCACTATCCTAACCAAAAAGTGGGTTACAAATGAATGGACACCTCAGTGTGAGGTTGCGTTCCAATAACTGAAATATCAACTTACCTTTATACCGATCCTAGCCCTTCCATTCGGGAAGGAGTGATTTTAGGTTTACACTGATGTGTCCTATCAAGGGATGAGAGAAATGTTGATGCAACACAGACATGTGATTGCTTACACTTCGAGATAGTTGAAGAAGCATGAGGTTAACTACCCAGTGCATGATTTGGAGTTGGGAGAAGTGGTGTTCGCCTTAAAGATTTGAAGACATTATTTATATGGTGTCCACTGCGAGATCTTTTTGGACCATAAGAATTTGAAATATGTTCACACTCAGAAGGAGTTGAATTTAAGGCAGCGGTGGTAGTTAGAATTTTTGTGTGATTATGAATTTTCGTTGAACTACCACTCCGGAAAGGCAAACTCCGTAGCTGATGCACTAAGCAGAAAGATACCAGCGTCGAACCCCGAGTCTCGAATGATGGCTATGGAATTGACTCGAGTACTCGAGGAGATAGAAATTATGCTAATAAGAAATAATCGCTCTGAGATATATAAGGAATATTTGGCTGCCTTGAGTATAGTATGTGACATATGTGAGCGGATCCGGACGGAGCAAGGGAAGGATGCTGCTCTGGCCCCTGTGATTAAGGCAATTGAGAATGGGTCTGCAAAAGGGTATAAATTGAAGGAGGGTGTTGGGTATTGTATCCACAATAACCTAAATTTGGGTGAAGTCACTCTTGAACTAAGATGAATTGAGTATGTATTTGGTGCTTTTCTTTAGTTAAGTGTTTGCAGGTCATTATTTCTAAGTGTAGACCAATGTCATTTTACAATGAGTCACTAAACACAAGACCATGTAATGTAATCCCTCATTGTGTGATCCATGGTGTTGACTCATGTGTAACCTCTCTATTGGGATGCACTTCATTTTCAAGTACTAAAGAAATGGAAGAAAGGAATGGTTGCTGGTTTTCAACAAAGAAGAAAAGAAAATTTTTCTGAAAAATTTCTAAGTCCATTTTTCGAGAAATTGAAGTTTGTTTCTCGAGAAGTCTAAGTACATTTCTTGAGAAAGCAAGCTGTTCTCGAGAAACCGTTAGACTTCTCAAAAAATTGTCTGAAACTTTCTCTAAGTCTTTTCTCGAGAAAAGCCCTGAAGATTTCTCGATAAACAAAATTCATTTCTCAAGAAAGGAAAATAGTTCTCGAGAAATCAAAAGTATTTCACGAGAAGCCAAGTATATTTCTCGAGACATCAAGTTCTTTCTCGAGAAATAAGTACTTCAGTCCACAGAATTTTTGTTAAGTAAATTTCTCGAGAAGGTCAGTCTATTTCTCGAGAAAGCAATTTATTTCTCGAGAAATCTGTCTTCAGTTCTAAATTTTCGCTAAGTACTTTTCTCAAGAAATCATATCCTTCTCGAGAAATCAGGTTTTCACTTCGAAGAAGTTTCGTTAAGTATTTTTTCGAGAAAGCCATGTATTTTCTCGAGAAAGCAAATGATTTCTCGAGAAATAGAGTTGTAGAAATTTCGATTTAAATCTTCTGACGGGATTTCAAATTTAATCTAAGTTCCTCATGATTGATCCACGTTGATCTTTCCTTAATGACGTATGACCGTTAAACGATGATCTATAAATAGTCCTTTCAGACGATTCACTAACCCTAATAATAATAATAATAATAGTAATCAGAATCATATTCGCACTTTCCAAAAATCGGGAGAAGTCGCGCCGTCTTCATCGTCATTCTTCTCTGTCGCTCCTCTCTCGATCCAGCGATTCAAAAGGAGAAAAGATTCGACAGATCTAAGATTCAAAGATTCTTCAACATCTACTTGATCGTGTCGGATCCTAAGTTTTCAGATCAAGCTTTCTCGGGTTTTCTTCCTCAACCTTCTTCACCGAGATTTTCAGTTTTCGATAAAGAAGATCCCTGAAGATTTCAGATATGGAAGAGTAAAACTTTTATTGTTGTTATAAAATTGTTTTAACTTTTGTAGGAGCTTTGTCTCCGAGATTGTAGGAAGTTTGTTCTTCTGAGTGTAGATCCGTTAGTGGATCGAGTTTATAGATCCGGTTTGTGAATCGAGGTGTAGATCCGATTGTGGATCGAGGTGTAGGAAAGTTTGTTCTCTGAGGTGTAGGAGCATTGCTCCGAGGTGTAAGATTATGATAATCTGAGATAGTTGAAGTAGACAAATCTTACCCTTCGTGGTAGATAGGCGAGGCGGGACAGTGGACGTACCCAATACGGGGAACCACTATAAATCTCTGTGTTTGTGTGCTTGAATTTTTAGATAATTTTTATTCTGCAAAAAGACACAAACATAACATATTCACCCCCTCTAGGTGATTTAGGTAGATGTTATATACTTTCAAAGGGTCTCATTCATTTCCATAGCAGGCTCTATATTCCCGAATGCAGTGGGATCCGGAAATACATCATGAGAGAGGCTCATTGCACTATGTATTCAGTACATCCCGGAATTGCCAAAATGTATACTGACCTGTGGAATACCATGTTTTGGCAAGGAATGAAGAGAGATGTAAGTATTATGTTACACACTCTGAGGCGTGTCAAGGGTGAAGGTTGAGTGTAAGAGCCCGGGAGGATTATGTTAGAAACGAACTAAAATAAACCGGAAAGAGTATAACTGAAACTTTATTATCAGAAAAAGGTATCTATTACAAAGGTATGCCCTCCCTTATATAGAATGGAGGAGAGATGAGAGAATACAAATAAGAGATGTGGGACTAAAAATTTACAGGACTAAGCGGACTGTACAGAACAAACCGCACAAGCCGCGCGGTTAGACAGAAGGGCTAACCGCACGGCTACCACCAGAGAGAGAGAGAGAGACCGCAAGGGGAGGCCGCCTGAGAGCTCGGCAACCAGACAGCAACAGCACAGCAATCAAACCGCTGAAGGGAAACCGCCAGACCGCGCGGTCTCTAACCCGCCAAGACAGACCGCCAGACCGCCCGGTCTCTAACTTCAACACTCCCCCTCAAGCTGGAGCATATATATCGATCATGCCCAGCTTGTCACAAATATGATGAAACGAGGCGGAAACTGGCTTGGTGAAGATGTCAGCCAGCTCTTTATCAAAAGTGACAAAGGGAGTGCAAATTTGTTCCTTTAAGATCTCTTCACGAATGAAATGACAGTCGACTTCAATGTGCTTGGTTCTTTCATGAAAGACCGGATTTTTGGAGATGTATATGGCAGCCTTGTTATCACAGAACATAGGTAGCGGATGGTTGTAGACCTCTCCTAAATCCAGCATTAGAGCCCGTAGCCATTTTAGCTCACAAGTGGTCGACGCCACACTCCGATACTCTACTTCAGCACTGGATCTGGAAACAACAGACTGCTTCTTGCTCTTCCAGCTTACCAGATTACCCCCAACAAAGGTGCAGAAACCAGAGGTAGACTTGCGATCCCCTTTGTCATCAGTGTAACTCTCATCTGAGTAAGCTTCAATCCTCAAATGACCATTCTTCTGGAAAAGCAATCCTTTCCCAGGTGCGGCTTTGACATACTCCAAGATCCGTAAGGCGGACTGCAGATGACACTCCCTGGGAGCTTGTATGAATTGACTCACCTTGCCAACAGCATAGGAAATGTCGGGTCTGGTCACTGTGAGATATATGAGCTTACCAACAAGACGTCTGTACCTCGTAGTATCTAAAAGAAGAGGCGAATCATCTGTCTAGGTTTTGTCTTCTCCAACAGCCATGGGACATCGAGCAGGTTTGGCCCCAGTCAATCCTGCATCTTTTAAAAGGTCAAGGGCATACTTACGCTGGGAGAGGACTAAGGAATTGGGCTTCCGAGAGATTTCGATCCCCAAAAAGTACTTTGGAGAGCCCATATCTTTCGTGACCAGATGTTGACGAAGATGCCGCTTTGTCAAGGCTACCCCTTCCTGGTCATCGCCAGTGAGAATAATATCATCAACATACACTACAAGAACCACCAGTCCCGAGGAGGTTTTGCGAGTAAATAGAGAGTGATCGGCAGAGCTACGCACAAAACCAACGGCCGCCACGATGCCGCTGAACTTGTCAAACCAAGCTCGAGGGCTCTGCTTGAGGCCATAAATTGCCTTCTTCAGCCGGCATACTCGTGTCTCCCCCTGAGCAACATACCCAGGAGGTTGCTCCATGTAGACGGCCTCCTGAAGATCACCATGATCACCATAAAGGAAGGCATTCTTTACATCCAGCTGGGAAATCGGCCAATCTTTATTAACCGCCACAGAGAGAAGAACCCGTATAGTGCTGAGACGAGCCACGGGAGAGAAGGTGTCAAAGTAATCAACCACATAGGTCTGAGTAAAGCCCTTAGCAACAAGGCGAGCTTTATAACGGTCCACAGTGCCATCCGGGGCAAATTTCACCACAAAGACCCAGCGACAGCCGACAACATCAGTACCGAAGGGAGGAGGAACAAGAGTCCAGGTACCCCGCTTCGTTAGGGTGGCCATTTCCTCATCCATGGCCATCTTCCAGTGAGGAATAACAAGGGCCTCCTGGTAGGAGCGGGGCGTGGCAGTGGCGGAGATAGCTAGAGCAAAGGCCCTGCGAGAAGGGGTGAGACGATCATATGAAACAACAGCAGTAAGAGGGTGTAGGGTACACGTCCGCACCCCTTTGCGAAGAGCTATAGGAAGATCCAGGTCAGCAGGTTCCTCGGCATCCGGAGCATCCGTGGTAGAGAGAGCTGGCCCGGGAGTAGAGAGCGACGGAGGCAGAGATGCGGGAGACGGGAGTGGAGAAGAGGGAGAGAGAGGTGGAAGAAGAGGAGTGGACGGGGGCGGAGTAGGGGTGAATATCTTAGTGGGAGACGAGAGAACAAAGGGAACAGCAGGAGAATCAGAGGCTGGGAGAAGAGGAGGGGAGTCATTCGAGAAGTAGGAGGTATTCTCGAAGAAGGTGACGTCAGCAGAAACGAACGGCTTACGAAGGATGGGATCAAAGCAACAATAACCTTTCTGAGTGGTGGAGTACCCCAGAAAGATACATTTGGTGGAGCGAGGAGATAGCTTATCACGGGTGGCAGAAGGGGCATGCACAAAGGCAGTGCATCCAAATATTTGGAGAGGGAGAGGAAACGGCTCCTTGCCCGGATACAAAATGGAGAAAGGTGTTTTTCCATGGAGAACGGTGGAGGGAATGCGATTGATGAGGTAACAGGCAAGGAGAACAGCATAGCCCCAATAGGAGCGAGGAACATGCATCTGGGTCATCAAGGAGCGAGCGACATCCATAAGGTGACGGTTTTTGCGTTCTGCCACACCATTTTGTTGTGAGGTATAGACACAACTCGTTTGATGAATAATCCCATTTTGCATGCAGAAGGCAGAAAAGTCATGACTGATATATTCTTGGGCATTATCAGATCGAAGAACTTTAATAGAAACATCAAACTGAGTTTTGATCATGAGATAGAATGACGTCCATACAGAGAATAATTCGGAGCGATCTTTTAACAGATACACCCACGTACAGTGAGAGAAATCATCAATGAATGTGACAAAATATGAACTACTCCGACCAACCGTAAAAGTAGGAGAAGGACCCCAAATATCGGAGTGGATGAGATCAAACGGACGGGTGGATCCACGAACGTGCTTTGGAGGGAAGGAGGAGCGGTGATGCTTGCCAAGCTGACAGGCTTCACAGTTGAGCGGAGGACTTTGGGGAGGAAGGTGGGGCAGAAGTTGACGAAGAAGATGAGGAGGAGCATGACCAAGGCGGAGATGCCATTGGAGAAGATCTGTGGAGGTGGAGGAGAAGGTGGAGAAAGCGGAAATGTTGTCCAGGAAGTATAGGCCGCCACTCTCAGTCCCAGTAGCAATCGTCCGTTGGGAGTCCAGATCCTGAAAAGAGCAAGTAGTAGAAGTAAAAGTAACAGAACAGTGTAATTGCTTGCATAGAGAGGTAACAGATAATAAGTTGCACGGGAACTTGGGCACGTAGAGAGTATCCTCCAAGCGAAGAGACGGAGTGACATGAACTATCCCCGTCCCATGAACCGATGATGAAGAGCCGTCAGCGAGAGTAACCGGGGGCAACCGACCATGTGTTTCTAGGAGAGAAAAACACTGGAGATTGCCGGTCATATGATTAGTAGCACCGGTGTCGATCAACCATTTTCCTTGAGTAACAACGTGGGCACTACCAGAAGACGTGACCACCGAGGCGAACGGCTTTGAGGAGTATATGGAAGCCATGAAGGGAGGAACAAAAGAACTGCAGCGGTCACGGTGACAGCACACCAGCGGCAAGAAGGGCCACGACCAAGATGCAGAGCAAGGCAAAAGGGGACGAAGAGGGAAGCACAAGCCGCGCGACTCAACAGGAGGTCGCGGCGACTAACAAGCGGGAGCGGCTAAAGGAGGAGCCGCACAGAGGAGAACAAGCCGCTGCGACTTAGAGACAGGTCGCAGGGACAAGAGAGAGAGCGGCGAAGGAAGAAGGGCAGAGAGGCCGCCTAAACAAGGAAGAACTCGCGCGAACAGAGAGAAATCGCAGCGGTTAGGAGAAAGAGATCTGCCGCGCAAACAACAGGAAGCCACGCGGTTAGAAAACTATCCGTGCGGATAGGAAGAAGAAGATCTGTAGCGGTCACGATGTCAGACACCAGCGGCCAGAAAAGCCACGACCAAGCCGCAGAACCAAACAGAGGGAGAGAAGTCGGGCGGCTAGCAGACAGACCGCGTGAACAGAAGTGGAGGATATCGGGAGGCAAAAGGCGAACAAGGCAAAAGAGGCCGCGGAGACAGGTCGCGGCGACTAGAGAAGAGAAGGAAGAAGCGGCGACTAGAACAGGTCGCAAGAAAGAAGCAAGCAACAGAAACAGGCCGCGCGAACAGGGCGCAAGCAAACAGGCGGAAGAAACAAGCCGCGGGAGACAGGCCGCGAGAAGAAGAGGCAGGTTGCGCGGACAGGAGAATGCACAGAATCAGGAGTTAAAGATCGAATCCTCTGATACCATGTTAGAAACGAACTAAAACAAACCGGAAAGAGTATAACTGAAACTTTATTATCAGAAAAAGGTATCTATTAAAAAGGTATGCCCTCCCTTATATAGAATGGAGGAGAGATGTGAGAATACAAATAAGAGATGTGAGACTAAAAATTTATAGGACTAAGCGGACTGTACAGAACAAACCGCACAAGCCGCGCGGTTAGACAGAAGGGCTAACCGCACGGCTACCACCAGAGAGAGAGAGACCGCAAGAGGAGGCCGCCTGAGAGCTCGGCAACCAGACAACAACAGCACAGCAATCAAACCACTGAAGGGAAACCGCCAGACCGCGCGGTCTCTAACCCGCCAAGACAGACCGCCAGACTGCCCGGTCTCTAACTTCAACAGATTATTACAGTTGTTTCCCATCCCCGAGTGGAAGTTCGAAGATATCTCCATGGATTTTGTCCACGGATTACCTCATTCACGCTCTGGGAATGATTTAGTTTGGGTGATCGTGGATCGCTTGACGAAGGCTGCCAGGTTCATTCCTATGAGGAAGGAGTTGCATGTTGATGTGTTGGTGCATCTCTTTGTGGAGCAGTTTGTGCGATACCATGGGGTGCCCAAAATAATTGTCTCCGACCGCGATGGTCGCTTCACTTCCAAGGAATGGAGGGCGGTTCAAGCATACATGGGCTCGCGCCTTACCTTTAGTACGACTTTTCATCCTGAGACAAACGGCCAGTCTGAGAGGACCATTAGAACCATGGAAGATTTGTTGAGGTTATGCGTGTTGTATAGGGGCGAGCCGTGGGAAAGTCTTTTGCCGCTAGTGGAGTTTTCATACAACAACAGTTATCAAGCTAGCATCAGAATGGCACCCTACGAAGTACTATATGGGAGGAGGTGTAGAACTCCATTATCATGGGTGCAAGATGAAGATCCAAAGACTTTGGGAGTGGAATATATAGATGATACTGATGATATGGTTAGATTGATACGAGATCATATGCTGGAGGCTCAGAGTTGATAGGCAAAGTACAATAATGTGAAGCACTGGATGGTGGAATTTCAAGTGGGTAACAATGTGTTCTTGAAGATCAGGCCAATGCATGGAGTGTCACTTGTGCGTGGAAGAAAGAAGCTCAGTCCGAGGTACGTGGGGCCTTATGATATATTAGAAAGGATTGACTCTTTGGCCTATCGGTTGGAGCTACCACCAGAGCTAGAAAATTTACACGACGTCTTCCATGTGTCGTCCCTCTGGAAAGCACTCTTACAACCCGATCAGCATGCCACCGCCACAAATGGAACAGTGGCAACCGATAGGTCTGTTTGACTAGAGCCGGTGCGGGTATTGGATATGATAAGTTGTAAATATTCTTTTTACGTAGTTTATTTATGTAGTTTTAGTTTATTTTTGTTATTTTTAGTAATTTTTCTATAATAAAATGCTCTTTTTTGTATACATATCTTCTAACTTAGTTTAAATTTGTTTCTAAAAATTTTCAGGAAACAAGACTTTCGTCGAGCAGCGCTCGACGAAAATTTTCCCAACATTCGCCGTTTGTCGAGCAGCGCTTGACGAGTTTCCCTGCGCTCGACGAATCCATGCCAGCTCGACGAAATTATTGTCAGCGCCAGCTCGACGAATCCATGCCAGCTCGACAAAATTTCTGCCAGCGCCAGCTCGACTAATCCCTGCATTCGTCATTCGTCGACCAGAGCTCGATGAATCCATGCCAGCTTGACGAATTTTGCCAGACTCATCGCTCGACGAATTTATGCTAATCCCAACGCTCGACGAAAATTCTCCCAACGCCAGTTCGTCGTTCATCGAGCAGCGCTCGACAAATTTCCCTGCGCTCGACGATTTTCCCCAGCCCCTACACTCGATGCTTCCAGCAACCACTCAATGCCTTCACCAGATAAAGTCCGCTCCCGCTGCTTCCAGAACCTGGCATGTCGTCAAATTTCTGGCTTCCCCTGCACACCAGAGTGTCACCTCCGGTAGTTTTTTACTTATAAATAGATCTTCGCTGTAAGATCAAATGTTCAATTTTTTGAGCTATTTTGCTGTAGAACTGCTGCTTAGTTGATTCTTATGCTATGTAAGGATAACTTTTCTCCCTCCTCTTTGTGTTTGTCTTAGCTTATGTAATCAAATTTTTTACTTAATAAAATATGTTAGTCTTTTCATCCTTATATTGTACTGGAATGCATTTGAGTGCCTCTTTTTCAGAAATCTTATGTATCTTTGTCATTTTTTTATGTTTTCAAATCATCAAATTGTTCAGCTTAGTTTTAGATTTTCTCAAATGTAATAGTTGTTATTATAGTTTTTTTTTATTATTTATCATGTCCCATAGATTTGTTTTGGTTTAGTTTTTTTTTGCTTTATATTAATTTTCATGAGTTTGTAAAAATGTTTTCAAAGTGGTTTTTATCTTTTTATCTTTACTTAGTTCTTTTTTTTTTGTAAAACTTTTTGTTCTTTTTTACTTCTTCCCACTTTTTATGCATTTTTATAAAATTATAAGAATGAAAAAGTTATCATTTTAATTTTTGAAATGCTTTTATTTTAACTTTTATTTCTATAAACTTTTGCTCTTTTTTATTTTTATTTCATTTTTTTATTGAATTTTATCAAGTTTTAGGACTAGGAATGTAATTGTTTTAATTTTTTGATTACTTTATTTTTCTTTTTAAATTGTGTGTGTGAGAGTGTATGAGATAATTTTTCTCTTTCTTTTATTGCTTTCTTTATGGCTTTCTCAATTATGTAGAGAGTGTGTGTGTGTGTGCATTTATTTCCCTCCTACTCATTCAAGTATGACTCACTTTAATTTCCCGCATAATAGTTTGAGTATGACTTGTTATTTCTCGCCTACTCATTTGAGTATGACTTGTTATTTCTCGTCTACTCATTTGAGTAGGACTTGTTATTTTCTGCCTACTCATTTGAGTAGGACTTGTCATTTCAATTATGTTTTCCTTTTGTGTAACTTAGTTTTTTTATTATGGGTTCGATGTGCGCGTAAGTTATTTGTTAGCGATTAATTTGTTTTTGCTTTTTGTTCCTAACGTTACGTTATTTTTATGTCCTCTTTTTATAACCATTTAGCATTTAGTTTCGAACTCACGCTTCATCTTGCCTCATAAGCCGTCCCCATACCGATGCGTGGTTAATCGTTCTTAGCCCTCGGCATCGAAGAGCATTGAGACATATAAATTCACTTCTAATAGTTAAAGGTCTTTTTCTCACTTTAATTTAAGGGCTTAAGGTTTGCCCCGGGTATACGACGCGTAGAATCACATATCGATGTGTGGGCTCTATTTCCGTTATCCATATGCTAGCTAGTCGAGAGGCCGTGCGTATGGACTGATCACCCTTGGGTAAAAAGAGTTGTGTGCATACCCTCGAGAGAAGAGAAGCATAATTCTACCGGATTGGGTTCCCCACCCAATAGCGGGGTTCTTAGCATAAAGCTGGCATTAAGAGGAATCCTTCGTCGGATGAGAGTTCGGTCGAATAGTCTTAATGTTCAGGTGAGCGATATTCCTAGAGATAGGTGAGCTCATCTTTGTGGAACCTCCACGGCCAAGTTGCCTTTAATTAATTGGAAAACTAAGTTCTATAATTATTAAGAGTCATTTTAGTTTCGTTCCGATTCGATGACGAGTGTTAACCCTCCATCAAATTTTTCTCAGTCTTTTTACAACTCCCTTTTCAACCGCTTTAGTTAATTAAAAACCCAACAAGTTATTTTCGGTAAAATAATAGTCCCTCTGGAAGGAGTAGAAATAGTCAACAGGCCTCGGGAAATATACGACCTCGATATTCCCTACCAGAATATCCTGTATTACTTGTGACAGGTGCACTTACCTCCTAATCGCGCCGCACGGGATCCGAGCCTCGCGCAACCCATCAAGTTTTTGGCACCGTTGTCGGGGGAGTCTTCGTGTTGCTATTTTGAATTTCCCGAGTCCCTTTTTTCTAAAAAAACAAAAAAAGAGAAAAATTAAAAACTACTTAAAACCCCCAAAAAACTTTTTTTGTATATATTTTAGGGTGTATGACCCGTGGACAACCCTCGGAGTCTGAAAATTTTGATTTCGATCCTGAGATCGAACGCTCCCTTGCGCGTATTCGATCTCAACACCGAAATCCTTTTTTAGACCCTGAAGAATCAATCGGAGAACCCTGTGTCGTAGTTATGGCCGACCCTAACCCTGCCCAAGCGACCGAGCGTACTATGTCCTATTACGCCCGGCCTAACCTGGATGATACATGGTCTAGCATTGTTCGCCCTACGGTGGTGAATAATAATTTTGAAATAAAATCGAGTGTCATTCAAATGATCCAAAACACCATGCAGTTTGATGGACTGCCGGATGAGGACCCGAATGTTCACTTGTCTAATTTTTTAGAAATATGCAACACCTTTAAGATTAATGGCTTCACTGATGGCGCCAGTCGTTTGCACTTATTTTCTTTTTCCCTTAAATCCAAAGAAAAGGCGTGGTTGAATTCCCTCCCGCGAGTATGTATCACCACCTGGGTCGAGCTTGCGGAACGGTTCTTAACGAAGTATTTTCCGCCCGCAAAAACTGTAAAGTTGCGCGCGGACATTTCTTCGTTTATGTAGAATGATTTCGAGTCTCTGAGGTTTAAAGAATTCCTCCGCAAGTGTCCGCACCATGCGTTGCCTGCGTGGTTGCAGGTCCAAATCTTTTACAATAGGCTTAACTATTAGACGCGTCAAATGATTGACTCGGTTGCCGGGGGTACTTTAAATAATAAAACCCCCAAGGCTGCCTAAGCTCTTATCGAAGAAATGGCTATGAACGCCTACCAGTGGAGCATCCCGCGGGGACGCGCAAAGCAGGCGGCCGGCCTTTTTGAAGTGGATGTCACTGCTCTCTTAACCCTTCAAGTTGAAAGGTTAACAAAGCAGGAAGCGGAGATGACTAATGCCTCCTCCACTCCGCCTTTTTTTATTCGCCCTAACATCTGCGTGGCCGAAGAGTTCGTAGACTTCGTGGGAAATTCAGGTCATCCTTCCTTCAATCCCAACAACAACCCTTATAGTAACAACAATAATCCGGGTTGGAGGAATCACCCCAATTTCTCTTGGAGCAATGCGAACAACACGCAGCGCCCCCCTAATTCTTTTGCGCCCGCATTTTTCCCGTTTCCTCCTCCGAAACCTTCTACGGTTGAGGAAAATTTGTATAAATACATAGCGTCCAACGATTAAAATATCCGGAACATCACCGGATCGCTAAAAACCCTTGAACAATAGGTTGGACAGCTAGCGAGAATGATGTCCGAGCGCGCGCTCGGGGCACTGTCTGGGAACACGGAGCCCAACCCTCGGGAGAATGTCAATGCTATAACCCTCTTCCCCCTTCTTCGATTACGCCACCCTTAACGATTTTAAACGAAAAAATTATTTTAAATAAGACTTTGTCGTATCCGCATAGGTGAGCGTAAGGACGCATAATACAAAAAAATTATTTTACTTTTGAAACAAATTCATATTAATGTTTCCTTCTGCGAGGCGATCTCGCAGATGGCTAAGTATGCCAAATATTTGAAAAAACAAACAAAAATTAAAAAATATTCTGCATATCTCACTCAACGCAGACTGTTCGGCGGCTCTTACTAATAAATTGCCCCCGAAACAAAATGACCCGGGACATTTTTCTATCCCGTGCCTTTTTTTTGATAATATATTAGTAAAATACACTCTAACAGATTTAGGCGCGAGCATTAATTTGATGTCGTTTTCGCTCTTTCAAAAATTAGATTTGGGCACTCCGACCCCAACTAATATGCATATCCAATTAGCGGATCACTCGACTAAGTTCCCAGTCGGGGTAGTGGAGGACGTCTTTGTCCGAGTTGATAAGTTTATCTTTCCAATAGATTTTGTCATCTTGGACATCGAGGAGGACACATATGTACCAATTATACTCGGTCTCCCTTTTCTCGCTACCTCCCGCGCATTAATTGATGTGAGTAACGGTCGTCTCATCCTTCGGGTGGGAGATGATGAGGTTACTTTCTCTATTAATCCCTCGATGGAGGACTCATCATCGAGCGATGATTTCTATTATAATTTAGATACTTTTTTCGAAGATCGTTTTTCTCCCGTTTTCGAGTCAATTTTTCTTAACGATGATATTTTCGCGCTCGAAACTTTTAATTGCGAAGAGGATAAATTTATAGGCTTGCCTTTCAAATCAATTGATTTGAAAGACATTAAAATTAAAACCTCGCTAGAAGAACCGCCCATCCTAGACCTCAAACCCCTACCTGAATCTCTCAAATACGTTTTTTGGGAAAAAATTATACCCTTCCCGTTATCATTTCTTTGCATTTGAGTGATTCAGAGACTTCTGATTTATTAGAAGTTTTGTTCAAACAATGACATGTAATTGCGTGGAAAATTTCTGATCTTAAGGGGATTAACCCCTCTTTTTGCACTCATAAGATTTTCTTTAGCGATAATTGCCGCAAAGCCATTCAGCCACAATGACATCTTAACCCAAACATGAAAGACGTCGTTAAAGCCGAGATAATTAAATTATTAGATGCGGGAATTATTTATCATATTTCTGATGGTGCTTGGGTTAGTTTCATTCATATCGTGCCCAAGAAGGGCGGTCTAACCGTAGTGGAAAATGAGCACAATGAACTCGTCCCAACTCGTACTATTATGAGTTGGCGGGTGTGCATCGATTATAAGAAACTTAATGATGTCATCCATAAGGACCATTTTCCACTACTATTTTTAGACCAAATCTGGAGCGTTTATCTGGTCATCCGTATTATTATTTTCTTGATGGTTTATTGGGGTTTTTCCAAATCCCCATTTCCCCCAATGACTAAGAGAAAATAACTTTTACCTGCCCGTTTGGCACTTTCGCCTACCGAAGAATGACATTTGGCCACCACAATGCGTCAGCTATATTCCAAAGATGTATGCTGGCAATCTTTGGCGAGCCGGTAGGAGATATCATGGAATTTTTTATGGATGACTTCTCTGTATTCGGATGCTCTTCCCCTGCTTGTCTTCGTAATCTAGATCGTATCCTCCAGCGATGCGAGGACACAGATCTCGTTTTGAATTGGGAAACGTGTAACTTTATGGTTCGAGAAGGTTTGGTTCTTGACCACAAGATTTCGTCTAAGGGGTGGAGGTAGATAAGGCCGAGGTAGAAATTATAGAAAAACTTCCCTCGTCTTCCAACGTAAAATTCATTAGGAGTTTCTTAGGCCACGTGGGCTTTTATAGGCACTTTATTCAAGACTTTTCTAAGATAACAAAGACGTTTACTCGCCTCCTGGAAAAGGAATCTAGTTTTGTCTTTAGTAGCGAATGCGAGTCCGCATTTAATTTTATAAAACAAAAACTTATAAATTCTCCCATTTTAGTGGCGCTTGATTGGTCCCTTCCATTCAAAATTATGTGCGACGCTAGCGATATTTTCGTAGGTGTCATTCTTGGCAAACGCATAAACAAATATTTTCATCCAATTTATTACGCTAGCAAGACGCTCACTTCCGCACAAGGTAATTACATGACAATGGAAAAGGAACTCTTAGCCGTTGTTTTCGCATTTGATTAGTTTCGCTCGTATATAATGTTATCTAAAGTTATCGTATTTACCGACCACTCCGCCTTAAAATATTTACTAGCTAAAACGGACGCTAAGCCCCACCTTCTTCGATGGGTTCTCCTCCTTCAAGAATTTGATTTGGAGATCCGGGATAAGAAGGGCGCAAAAAATGTAGTCGCTGATCACCTCTCCCATTTAGAAAATCCGGGTGCGGAAGCGCTCGTCGAATCTGACATAAATGATAGATTCCCTGAGGAACGCCACCAAGCCATTAATACCATTTCGTCTTCCCCGCCTTGGTTCGCAGATTTTGCAAACTATTTAGTTGTGTGGGTGCTCCCAAAAGACTTTTTCAAGCCAGCAAAAGAAGAAATTCTTTTTGACTTGAAAATTTTCTTTTAGGAGGACCCTTTTCTTTTTCGTATCTGCGCGGACCAGGCGGTCCGAAGATGCGTCGTGGGTGTGAAGTACATGCAAATACTTAGGCACTGTCATGAGGGTTTGACCAATGGGTAATATCAAGCTAACTGGGCCGCGTGGAAGACGCTAGAGGCTGGCTTCTTTTGGCCCACTCTTTTCAAATACACTCACACTTTTGTGCTCCTGCGATAGCTGCCAGCGGTCGGGTAACATCTCTCGTCGCGATGAGATGCCCCAAAATTTATTTTTTGAGTGCGAAGTCTTCGATTTACGGGTAATCGATTTTGTCGACGCCCTACCTCCGTCTTTTAAAAATAGTTATATTTTAGTGGCGGTCGACTACGTATCAAAGTGGGCGGAAGCGCAAGCTCTCCCACCAACGATGCGCGAGTCGTCATTACCTTTCTTAAAAAACTATTTTCTCACTTTGGCACACCTCGGGCTATTGTGAGCGATAGGGGAACGCATTTCTATAATGCCCAAATGGCTAAGATGTTAGCTAAATACGGATTCACACACAAACTTGCCACCCCCTACCACCTGCAAATAAGTGGCCAAGTCGAGGTAGTAAATCGAGAGATTAAGCGTTTATTAGAAAAAACCGTTTCACTTAATAGGAAAGATTGGTCCGTCAAACTCGACGATGCATTCTGGGCATATCGTACGGCATACAAAACTGCAATTGGTTGTACGCCGTTTCGATTAGTCTATGGCAAAGTGTGTCATCTCCCCGTAGAACTAGAGCATCGTGCTTTTTGGGCTTTAAAACTCGTAAACCTCGACGCTAACTTAGCCGCTCAAAATAGAAAACTACAACTAAACGAGCTCGATGAATGGCGTGCAAACGCTTACGAGATCAATAAATTCTATAAGGAGCGTTCTAAGTTCTATCACGATCGAAAAATCAAGCCCCCAAATTTTTTTTCTTCGGGCGATCTTATCCTTCTTTACAATCACGCCTTACACTTATTCCGGGTAAACTAAAATCACGTTGGTCCGACTCCTTCAAAGTTGAAGAGGTTTGGCCATATGAGACCGTACTCGTCTCTCACCTAGAAAGAGGGTCGTTTAATGTAAACGGCCATCGATTAAAGTTATACATAGAGGGCAATCCAATGATCGGTGTTAACGAAACCATAACCCTCCTCGACATTATAACCCCGCCATAATAGTCAAGCTACATGACTATAAACAAAGCGCTCATAGGAGTCACCCCACATCTACTTTTTTCGCTATTTCCTTATTTTGTTTGCAACTCTTTCTAATAATGCAGGGTTTCTGATGGGCCTCCCCGAACACGTTCTAGGGAAGTTCATGCCCTCCCTTTTTTTATTTTTTATACATATTGCATTTCACTTCATTTTTCTTTCACATACTTATATTGCAATATTTGAGACAATGTTGGAATTAAGTATGAGGGTCGTTTTCATGTTTTCCTTTCAGCACTGAAATTTTTTTAAAAAATTATAAAAAACAAAACAAAAGTAAACAAAAAAACTATAAAATGAAAACTAAAAAAAATTTTGTTTTATCATCAAAAATTTCAAAAAAAAATTACAAAACAAAAATTCAAAAAATATATATATATTTAGATTTACTTTGTAAATATTTTTCTTTGTAAATGTTTTTCTATAAATATTTCTCTGTAAATATTTTTTTAAATTTCCTTTACTCTTTCACCTCTTCCTTTCTTCCTCCTCTTTGTAAATAACTTTTTCCTTTTCTCTCTCTTGTAAATATTTGCTTAAAAATCTAACAAATACAAAAAAAATTTAGAAAACAAACATAAAATATTTCAAAAAAAACATCTTTTTTTGCATTTTTAGTATGTATATATAAACACAAAATACAAAAAAAGATAATAACTCCAAAAATAATAAAAAAAGTGATAATAAATTTAAAACACAAAAAAAAGATAACTTTAAAAATCAAATTTTTTTTTAAACAAATAAATAGAATATCCCATCCTTAACCCTTTTTGCTCTCCAAAAATATAGTTGCGAGTTTATTTATATGCGAATTTCATTAATTCTTTGTTTACTATTCGTTTATTAATTAAAGATTGATAGATTTAAATAGCGGGGTTAAGTTTTAAAAAATATCTTATGTTTTTCTTCTTAAAGATAGGGGACTTGTTTTAGGCACTACTTCTAATTTATCTAAAATAGACGCACGTGTATTATGTTAGAAAAAAAAACAACTATAGACTTCAATTATTTCTACTTCAAGCTTTTTGAAATACAGGAACGTTCAATTTATCAAAGTTGCTCTCAAAATTTTTTTTATTTAAAACTAGTTTTCTTCATGAAAAATAATAATAATAAACTCTATCTACCCATATTTATCATGTTTTACTTGACATGATAAAATTTTTATCCTTAAAAGAACCTATGTTAATGAGAATAAGATTTCGTTCCGTAAACATAGGCATCCAATATTTTAAAAAATTATATGTTACGGAGTAAGAGGATAAAATTCATTACTCATATACATATATATTGTGTTATATGAAGTTGTTCAAAGAAATAAAAGTATATATGTTAGGAAAATAAGATTTCATTTTCCTAAAACATCCATATATAAAACTTTTTCATTAAAGGTTTGAAAAAAAAATTACCTAACCTCTAAACTCAACCCTCTTCATAAATCAAAACAACTCCCTTAGCCAATTTCAATGATTCTAGAATTAATTTAAAATCTTTTTGAGAGCATAATTTTAAATTGCATTATTTTCTTTAAAACTCTTATAAGCTAAAGTTCATATAATTCTAATCTATTTTTGTTAGCTAACGATTTCAATTTATGTTTGTTATTTGGTTACTTCAAGAAGTCTTTTTGACCAAAACTTTTCCTCTATTTAAATCATTTTCATGGATTAGGACCTAACTCTTATACCCCGAATGTTTATTTTGATTTTTTTTTTAATTAATTCAAGCGGTAGCTAAATTTAGGATTTCTTTTAATTTCTTATAAGTATATCTCCAACATTTGCTCTGGAATAACAAAAGCTTAAGTATGAGGGCATTTGATAAGTTGTAAATATTCATATTTTTACGTAGTTTATTTATGTAGTTTTAGTTTATTTTTGTTAATTTTAGTAATTTTTCTATAATAAAATGCTCTTTTTTTGTATATATATATCTTCTATCTTAGTTTAAATTTATTTTCTAAAAATTTTCAGGAAACAAGACTTTCATCGAGCAGTGCTCGACGAAAATTTTCCCAGCATTAGTCGTTCGTCGAGCAGTGCTCGACAAATTTCCCTGCGCTCGACAAATCCATGCCAGCTCGACGAAATTGCTGCCAGCGCCAGCTCAACAAATCCATGCCAACTCGACGAAATTGCTGCCAGCGCCAGCTCGATGAATCCCTACATTCGTCGTTCGTCGACCAGAGCTCGATGAATCCATTCCAGCTCGACGAATTTTGCCAGACTCATCGCTCGATGAAATACAGCCAGCGCTCGACGAATTTATGCTAATACCAGTGCTCGACGAAAATTCTCCCAACGCCAGTTCGCTGTTCATCGAGCAGCGCTTGACAAATTTCCCTGCGCTCGACGAATTTTCCCAGCTTATACACTCGATACTTCCAGCAACCACTCAACGCCTTCACCAAATAAAGCCCGCACCCGCTGCTTCCAGAACCTGGTCTGTCATCAAATTTTTGGCTTCCCCTGCACACCAGAGTGCCACCTCCTGTAATATTTTGCTGATAAATAGATCTTCTCTGTAAGATCAAATGTTCAAATTTTGCTGTTGGACTGCTTGCTACTTAGTTGATTCTTGTGCTATGTAAGGATAACTTTCCCCCCTCCTCTTTGTGTTTGTCTTAGCTTATGTAATCAAACTTTTTTACTTAATAAAATATGTTAGTCTTTTCATCCTTATATTGTACTGAAATACCTCCGAGTGCCTCTCATTCAGCAATCTTATTTATCTTACGTATCTTTGTCATTTTTTTATGTTTTCAAATCACCAAATTGTTCAGCTTAGTTTTAGATTTTCTCAAATATAATAGTTGTTATTATAGTTTTTTATTATTATTTATCGTGTTCCTTAGGTTTTGTTTTTTAGTGCTTTATATTCATTTTCATGAGTTTGTAAAAGTATTTTCAAAGTGATTTTTATCTATTTATCTTTACTTAGTTCCTTTTTTTGTGTTTGTAAAACTTTTTGTTCTTTTTGACTTCTTCCCACTTTTTATGCACTTTTATAAAATTATAAGAATGAAAAATTTATCATTTTAATTTTTGAAATGCTTTGATTTTAACTTTTATTTCTAAAAACTTTTGCTCTTTTTATTTTTATTTCATCTTTTTGTTGATTTTTAGCAAGTTCTAGGAGTAGGAATTTAATTATTTTAATTTTTCGATTACTTTGTTTTTCTTTTTAAATTGTGTGTGTGAGAGTGTATGAGATAATTTTTCTTGCTTTCTTTTATTGCTTTTTATGGCTTTCTCAATTATGTAGAGTGTGTGTGTGTGCATTTATTTTTCGCCTACTCATTCTAGTAAGACTAGCTTTCATTTCCCGCCTACTCATTCTAGTAAGACTCGCTTTACTTTCCCGCCTACTCGTTTGAGTATGACTTGTTATTTCCCACCCACTCGTTTGAGTAGGACTCGTTATTTCCCACCTACTCGTTTGAGTAGGAATTGTTATTTCCCACCTACTCGTTTGAGTAGGACTTGTCATTTCAATTATGTTTTCCTTTTGTGTAACTTAGTTTTTTTATTATGGGTTCGATGTGCGCGTAAGTTCTTTATAGCGATTAATTTGTTTTTGCCTTTTGTTCCTAACGTTACGTTATTTTTATGTCCTCTTTTTATAACCATTTAGCGTTTAGTTTCGAACTCGCACCTCATCTTGCCTTATAAGTCGTCCCCATACCGATGCGTGGCTAATCGTTCTTAGCCCTCTGCATTGAAGAGCATTGAGACATATAAAATCACTTTTAATAGTTAAAGGTCTTTTTCTCACTTTAATTAAAGGGATTAAGGTTTGCCCCAGGTATATGACGCGTAGAACCACATATCGATGTGTGGGCTCTATTTCCGTTATCCATACGGTAGCTACTCGAGAGGTCGTGCGTATGGACTGATCACCCTTGGGTAAAAAGAATTGTGTGCATACCCTCGAGAGAGGAGAAGCGTAATTCTACTGGATTGGGTTCCCCACCCAATAGCGGGGTTCTTAGCATAAAGCGGGCATTAAGAGGAATCCTTTGTCGGATGATTCTATCGAATAATCTTAATGTTCAGGTGAGAGATATTCCTAGAGATAGGTGAGCTCATGTTTTTGGAACCTCCACGCCAAGTTGCCTTTAATTAATTTGAAAATTAAGTTCTATAATTATTAAGAGTCGTTTTAGTTTCGTTCTGATTCGATGTCGAGCGTTAACCCTCCATCGAATTTTTCTCAGTCTTTTTACAACTCCCTTTTCTAACCGCTTTAGTTAATTAAAAACCCGACAAGTTATTTTCGGTAAAATAATAGTCCCTCCGGAAGAAGTAGAAATAGTCAACAGGCCTCGGGAAATATACGACCTTGATATTCCCCACCGGAATATCCTGTATTACTTGCGACAGGTGCACTTGCCTCCTAATCGCGCTGCGCGGGATCTGAGCCTCGCGCGAGCCAACAGGATACCAAAACGAGGTGCTTGCGGTAAAAGAGTGTGCCTTTGGTGACGGTCCTGTGGTCTAATAACGAAAAAGAGGAATACACTTGGGAGTCAGTGGACTTGATGCGGATGCGCTACCCAGAGTTGTTTCCCCATGGTAAATTTAGAAGCATACCTTATTTTTCATGCTTTACCTTCCCTATTGACTTAGCCTGATTTCGGAGACAAAATATTTTATTTTGTTTATAGGATTTGTAACGTCCCGATTCGCGCTAGACCCCTCGTGCGTATTTTCAAGTCAGGTGAGTTGACTTGGGCTTGGGGTGCAGAGGTGGATAAGCTTGCATCTGAGTCAGGGGAAGTGTCGACTCGACATTAAGTGTCTGAACACTACCGAGTGGAAGTAATAGGTACCGCACGGAGGTAGTTATCGTCGAATATATACGACGAATACCCAGAGGAGTCGAGAGCATTGAGTAGACAAAAGATCATCGAGTGATAGCGCGTGGCGGTAGCAGGATACTATATGGCGGTAGCTAACTGATTTATCAGCGTATGGCTCAGTAAGCTATTGCATGGCATTAGTGATATTGTTGGCGATAGCCCCATTGAATTGTTTGTCATGGCGC
Organism: Platanthera zijinensis; assembly: GCA_039513925.1. Classification (NCBI taxonomy): domain Eukaryota; kingdom Viridiplantae; phylum Streptophyta; class Magnoliopsida; order Asparagales; family Orchidaceae; genus Platanthera; species Platanthera zijinensis. The sequence continues at coordinate 73,804,925 of CM077096.1, forward strand.
TTGGTGAGATACCGCGAGGCGGTAGAAAGAGTTCCGTGTGGCGAGAGCGTACAGGTGGCGGTGCCTGAGTAAGCAGTTTGGACGGTGGCTTGCGAAGGACGCTAATTTCGAAACTACCGCGCGACGGTAGCATGCTATCGTGCGGTGGTAACTCTCTGATCAGGAAGCCCTAGATCCATTTGACCACTTCCTTTATATACGATTGTCCAAGGATTGGTCGACAGTCTTCTTCTCCGATTTTTCTGAGAGAACGAAGAGTGCAGAGCTTTTCTTGGAAGGATAAGGAAGAGGACAGACTTTCTCCGGGAAGAGAAGAGCGAGAGCAAAGGTCGACACCGCCATACCACCGAGGAGGATAACAAGATCTATGGCCAGAAATGAGGTGAGATTCCTATCGCTCCCTTGGTGCTAGATCTTTAGTTATGAAATAGGAGAGATGTCGGCTCAAAGGAGTTCGACCGTGGTGAGAAATGGAGATCTCCTAGGAAGAGACCATGCTAGTACCTTTGTCCTAGGTATTATTTTCTTTAACCTTTCCTCTCTTCAATGTGAAGACGGTTGACTAGGTTTCATAAAGAATGATGGCCTAATGAGGGTGAATAAGTGAGGAGGAAGAGCTGAATATATTTTGTATGAATAGCTAGAGTAAGAAGTCGAACCGATATCGTTCGTTAGACTTTAAGATGCGTGAAGAAATCTGTTTTCTGTGTGCAGCAGATTTCAAGGTCATTTCCGTGTATGGTACAGTCTGAATCAGGTCTTAGGATGAATACAAAAGTTGTAGCCCTCGGAAAGACCTTTCCAACAGATGGTTATACGTTCCCATAGGAGATCTGTAGCTCCGATAATGTATAGTAAAAGTTTCTGTACAGTAATAACATAAGTGTGGGCTGTTTTTGGTCGAGTTGTACATTCGGGTAACTAGGATGAACAGATGGTTGTTGGATCTTGAATGGATAAATGGATGTTGGATCTTGAATAAATAAATGGTTGTTGGATCTTGAATGAACAAATGATTGTTGGATCTTCGAGCGAACAAATGGTTGTTGGATCTTTAAATGAGCAAACGGTTTATTCATGGAAATCGATAAAGATGCATCTTAACAATAATACGCGAATGTATAATCTATGGCCTGCGGCGATCAAAGTGGTTGGAAGAACATGAGATGAATTCCTAGTAAGATATGTTGATAATGTAGAAATAAATAAATGGTGTGGTGAATGTTGCATGATTTAGGATCTGGAAAAGATGCATGACTTGATATGCAGGTGCCTGCAGATCATAGAAATTGGCCCAGACGAGGAAATGCTCATGGCCACGTGATATGAGGAGTCTCAATATTGTAGGGATGAATAGAGTCCACTGCTTAGAAATGAGTCTCCCTATGGGTAGCTGTGTAAGATTGGTACGTGGTATAAGATGGCTTGCCACCTGTGTTAATGATGAACCCTTAAGTGCTTGGGAGCACGGAAATGCGAAAGGGTGTAAGTGCGTGAGTATTTTACAGCACTGGATCGATATGATGATAAGGGACTCATTGTGGATCCCTTGAGTGTTGTTAAGCACTGGATTGGTTTTGAAGATAAGGGACTCGGTTGGAGCCCTTGGATGTGATGGCATGGCTAAGTGAAATTGCACGCAGTGTGAGTTGACATGCAGTGTCATAATCCTGGGTTAAGGATAGTGTGGCAGGTCTACGGATTCACCAGTCGTCACACTAGCGGGAGTTGACAGATAGACTTTGGGCGGTTGGGCTTGGTCCTCGGTGCTCATTCCCGGGGCTTCTTTCCATGTCAAGTGGACGGTGGGGCTTTGTCCTTTGGTGATACGCTCCCATAGGCTCATTCCATGCGACAATGATAGGACAGTTTGGGCTGTGTTCTTGGAGCACATCTACTCGAGACCCCTCTTAGCCGTAGTACGCAAGGGATCCACTGTTGTTCTTAATATTGAGGCATACAGAGTCCTAGACTTGGTAGTGTGAATTCCCGCCTAGTAGTGTAGATGCCCGCTCTACTATCACCGTCTAGCCATGTCGGATGGCGCGTGAGAGGTTAGCTACTTGCTCGAAAAGTGTGAACTAAAGGACTATGTCGGCATAATAGCGTGTGTGTGTGTAAGGGTGAGTAAAATTCTTTAATTAGAGGATAGCTAAATCACCTATATGGGGTGAATAGGTTATTGGTCTCCTTTTCAGTTCTTTTATGTTTCTTCTTTAAGAGCTTTGACATTTAGTTGTTTTATTCTTTCAAGATGTACATAACCTGTATAAAGAAAACAATGTAGAAAGCACACAGTGATTTTATAGTGGTTCCCCAAATGGGTACATCCACTTTCCCTCCCACCTATCCAACTATCTTGTTGGACTAGGCACTTCTCCAAAACTTGCTCCAAAGAGCTTACAACTCATATCCCTCAGGATCTCTAAGTCTCCTCCAAGACTTACTTCTTAACCATAAAGTCCTACAACTCAGTGGTTAGCAAACCACCTATCTTAGGTTGTTAAGCCCTACACTCAGGCTGGGAGGACAGACCTACCTCAGATCCACAAAGGATCCTACCTCAGAGCTCTGCAGTGCTCCTACACTCAGTGACCCTCAAGCCGCCTACCTCAGCCTTATCTATAAGGCATATAGCTCAGGATTTTTAGCCCTACAACTTCAAGCACAAGGCCTTACTCTCAGAGTGCTGCAACACTCCTACAACTTCGTACCCAACAGGTACCTACCTTAGTTCCCTTCTAGGAACCTACAGCTCAGTGACAATCTTGTCATCTACCTCGGGCCAAAAGGCCCTACACTCAGATCCACACTTGGATCCTACAGGATGAATGCGGGTTAGAGTCTTGATTGGATACAGGAGAAATTTCTTAATCCCAATCTAGCTTGACTGAGTTAGACTCAGCCCAAATTTGACTCCAAGAAAGTATTTTCTGAGTCTACCTTACTTGAACTGAGATATACTCAGTCCTAACTTCTCCTTCACAACACCAGGGATTTTTCCTGCTGAAGGTGTGAAGAGACTGCAGCATATAGCTGCTACCTGAGCTGAGGAAGTCTCAGCTCAACTTCTTCACAGCAACAAGTATCCTTGTGCTGGAAGTAACTTGCAGAACCCTGTTCTGCCCTTCTCTCTTTCCTGGGCTGAGGTAATTCAGCCCTAACTTCGACTCCTGAGGAATAGTCCCCTGAGCCTTATTTCAGATCTCTGCTTATTCAAGCTTTCTTCTCTTCACAGCTTCCAAACAAAGATCTTCAGGTGCTTGTATTGCTGGAACTGTGAAGAACCTTCAGCAAGGGTCGGCCCTTGTCTGCTACCTTATGCTCAGAGAAAATACTCTGAACTAGCTTGTTAGTGTTGGTGAGAATGGCACCAGCTATCTTGTTGTTGAAGATGTTGATTCCAACAACTATCTTGCTCTCTGTCTTATAGACTTGAGCTTCCTGTTCTTCAGCTCCACAATAATGGCAGAGAAAAAGAACTTCCCCGGATTATCTTTTCTCAAAAAGCTATTTTTCTCTTTAAAGTCCTTTTCCTTTTATTGAATTTGTCCCAACGGATCTTGAACAGTGGGCCCCACATCATTAATGGCCAGCAGCAACTTTACTTTAATGCCAACTATCGTATAGTAGGTCTGCGACAACATTTGTCGCGTACTATAGCCATCCCGCCACTAATTTGAAATATGTTGACTTGCTGACATCATTAGTTGTGGACTTAGACAAAAATCAAACAACATTAGTATAGGCGTTAAGTGATTAAGCATCACTCAATGCCAAAATACTTAGACAGATTTACTGTCTCTTGGCGTTGAGTGAGTAACCTTTACTCAACGCCAAACTACTTAGTATATAAATCTGTTTATAAGAGTTGAGTGATTCAGCTCCACTCAACACCAACTTGCTTTATCAGCTATCTGTTATTTGGCGTTGAGTGTGTGAGCATCACTCAACGCAAAACACTTAGACAGATTTACTTTCTCTTGGCGTTGAGTGAGTAACCTTCACTTAACGCCAAACAACTTAGTATATAAATCTGTTTCTAGGCATTGAGTGATTCAGCTCCACTCAACACCAACTTGCTTTATCAGCTATCTGCTGCTTGGCGTTGAGTGTGTGAGCATCACTCAATGCCAAATACCTTAGACAAAATTCTGTCTTCACTAGGTGTTGACAGCGTTGAGTAAGGAACCTCCACTCAACGCTTTTTGCCTTAACCATGTTTTTGCCTCTGCAGTATCTTAGGCGTTGAGAGCATTGAGTGAGCATGCCTTACTCAATGCTTTCTGCCTTAGCCAAAATTCTGTGTTTTAAAAACACTGGCTTAGACTATCTTACTTTGAACTGAGTTCGATGAATGGTGAACTGAGCTCGGCGAACTTTGAACTCAATTCAACTCACAGATTTTTGCTGTATGGAGTTGAGTGTGTCTTCATCACTCAACGCCAAACTACTTAGCCATATTTATGCCTATAGTTGTATGGCGTTGAGTGAATGACCTTCACTCAACGCCTGGGACAGCCACATTTCTAGCTTGCCAACATTCTTCTTTACCTCTGGTGTTGAGTGAGCTTGCTCCACTCAACGCCTGTGGACTTGGCTGCATTTCCAATTGCTCCTTGAATTCTGGCATTGAGTGGGTTTACCTCACTCAATGTCTGTGGACTTAGGCAAAATCCTGCCTTTCCAGCATCTGCCTTTTAGTGTCCACCTTTCTGCCTTATGACAACCTATCACATCACTTAGACAATCTATCTAGACTTGTTTCATAGAACATCTTGCACATGATGAGCTTAAACAACATCAAATACAACTATTTTCTTAGTGTTGTTGGTGATGCCTCTTCAAATCCACTTTAGGGAACATTGCAGGCAATGGACCCAACAACGAGTCATCATGGTGCATTCATATCATTGCATTGCACAAGATCCTTACCATATAAGTTTGTTTGGGCACTCTTATATGGTGAGTTACTTTTTTGTTAAGCCGATCCTTAACTTATAAATTTGTATGAGCATTTTTATAAGTTAAGTTACATTCCTATTATAGAATTGGATAAATTGTGGTTGAATGAAACTATGCTCTTTATAATTGTTAGAGTAAAAAGATACTACCACTATTATACACAGCTACTATTACAATTCATAATATATAGAGATATACCACCTGCTTGTACTTACTGCTTATACATATTGTACCATTGCTTCTTTCTCCTGCCTGGTGCCTAAGAATTATCGGGGTGAGCGGATGTGATAGCCAATTAGTCTTTATGACTAACGGTTGCTATATCTTCCATTTTAGGAGTAAACCCAGCAGATAGAGCAGTAGTAGCAGGTTATGTAGGAGGGCAGCCAGGCCAGGGTGATACTGCTTGATACGACAATACCCCCGCTGTCATCAGTTACTGATGTGAGTTGAGTTTGCGTTATAGCCCTCGGGCAAGTTTTATGTACTATTATATTAAAGAAGCTATTTATGGTTCTTGTTATTATTGAACTTGCAAGGGCATATACTGGTGTGCAATTTAGACTTCTGTTTATATTCTTTATGATTGGGTTGGCATGGATGATATTGGTCTTAGCTGGTAGAATAGGCGTCTTGTAGTACGGGTCGACCCGTGCATCGACGCTACCGTAAGGCGGATGTTCTGGGCATAAGACTCCTCCCGGTAGTGTGTTGTATTCCGGGAGGGGGGGTCTTACACGACCTACCAGAGAATGATTGATCAAGTCTTCAAAGAGAAAAAGGGGTAGAACCTATAAGTGTACGTGGATGACCTCCTTGTAAGGAGTGGGAGCATCACGGAGCACACTAGGATCTGGTGGAGACCTTTACAACCCTGTGAAAGTATAAGATGCGGTTCAACCCGATGAAGTGCATTTTTGGAGATAGAAGAGGGAAGTTCTTAGGTCACCTCCTCACTCCGAGGTGGGTGCAACCTAATCCCGACAAAGTCAAAGCCATTTTGGAAATGGCATCCCGGAAGAATCCAAAAGAAGTCTAGAGGCTTACAGGAAGGTTGGTAGGTATTAGCCGCTTCCTATCCGAGGCTGGGGAAAGTGCTCTCCTTTTCTCAAAGCTCTCTAATACAACCAAAAGTTTGAGTGGACCGCAGAGTATGAAGAGGCTTTTGGAAAGCTCAAGCAGCAGCTAAATCAAGCTCCTTTACTCTAAGTCCCAAAGGGAATCGAAGATCCCCTCCTTTACCTAGGAGTGGGAGCGGAGGTAGTGAGCTCGATATTAGTTAGAGAGGAAGGAAGGAAGTATCTCCCCATCTACTATGTGAGTAGAGTGTTAAGGCGGGCAAAGGCAAGGTATCCCATCCTAGAGAAGTTAGTTTTTGCCTTGGTAGTTTCGGCTCGGAGGCTCTGCCCGTATTTTCAGGCTCACTCCATCAAAGTCATCTCTAATCATCCATTGCGAAGTATCTTGGATGGAGTGGAGAATTCAGGTAGGTTAGAAAAGTGGGCGGTAGAGCTCAGTGAATTCGACATTTCTTATTCACCAAGGGCTGTGATTAAGTCCAAGGCAATAACAGACTTTCTGGCCGACTTCTCAGCCAAGGTAGGAGGGGAAGAAGTCACTTCCAGCCTAGTTTCTTGGAAGATGTTCATTGATGGGGCTTCAGGCAAGAATTCCATGGGAGTCGGAGTCATGCTGGTGAGCCCGCAAGGAACTAGAATCGAGTAAGCTGTCGACATCCTCTTCTCCGTCACGAACAATTAGGCAGACTACAAAGACATGGTAGCAGGCTTGCGTCTCGCCAAGGAGCAGGGGATCCAGATCTCAAATCCTTCACTAATTCAATGGTGGTTGCATCACAAATCAGGGGAGAGATCGAGGTGCGTGACCCCATCTTGCAAAGATACTTGGCTAAGATTAAAGGCTTAATAAGAGGTTTCCAATCCTTCTTCATTGAGCACATTCCTCGAGAGGAGAATTTAGAGGCATACTATCTTGCCAAATACAGTCCCAGAGCTGGAGGGACATTGATTGAGTTGTTTTGACCATCCATCGAGGAAGGGGAGATGATGGAGATCGAGCAAAGGGTTTCTTGGAAGGACCCATTCATTATGTTCTTTACGACAGGTCGGCTTCCTTCCAGTGAGGGAGATCAAAGAAAGTTTCGGTACAAGGTTGCTTACTACCTGCTGCATGAAGGATAACTCTATCTCAAGACCATTTCGGGCCCTCTAGCCAGATGTCTGTCAGAAGCTGAAATTCCTCGAGTGCTTGAGGAAATTCATTCAGGAGAGTGAGGCACCCACTCAGGGACTCGTACTCTGGAGCAGAGGATTCTAAGGCACGACTACTTCTGGCCGACCATTCAGAAGGATGCAGAAGCCTTCTCGTAGAAGTGTCCGAAGTGTCAACTCTTTGGGCCTCTTCAATTGCAGCCAGCTCAATAAATTCACTCAATCACTGCTCCCTGGCCCTTTGCCATCTGGGTAATGAATTTGATTGGCCCTTTCCCTCAAGCTAGTGGCCAGAGGAAGTTTATTCTCATCATGATCGACTATTTCTCTAAGTGGGTCGAGTCTAAACCTCTTGCAAAGAACATATCTCAGATCATGAAGAACTTCATCTAGGGAGAGATCGCCTGCAGGTTTGGGATCCCTCTTGCCATCATTACAGACAACGGCCCACAGTTTGCCACCCTAGAGTTTGAATAGTTCTGCAAGAAGCTAGGGACAAATGTTCGATTTGCCTCTGTACATCATCCTCTGAGAAACAGACAAGTGGAAGCCTCTAACAAGTTGATCATCAACCTCTTGAAGAAGAAGATCGCCAATCTAAAGGGCAACTGGGTGGAGCAGATCCCCTCGGTCCTATGGGCTCTGAGAACCACTCCAAACTCAGCTATGGTGGAACACCTTTCAAGTTCTCCCAAGGGTCTGAGGCACTCATCCCAGTAGAATTCGAGATTCGGATCCCGAGGGTCGTTGCAGCAGGAGAAGGTAGTGAAGAATGACGCTTGGAGAATGAAGAAGCTCTCACTGGACAACATCGAGGAACTTTGTGACTTAGCCTCCATCCGTCAAGAGGAGATTAAGAGGAGAATGATAATGCACTTCGACAAAAATGTTCGCCTCAAGCACTTCATTATAGGATACCTGGTCATGAAGAAGATGGATGCAACAAGAAGGGGAACTGTCGTTGGTAAGTTGAATCCTAACTGGGAAGGACCCATCATCGTCCAAGAAGATCTAGCCACTAGAGATTATCACCTACACAATCAAGAAGGAGTGCTATTGGGAAGTACTTAGAGCTGAGATGACCTGAAAAATATTCTACCCCTAGCATTAACATGTACTGATTCTCTATAATACTATTTCCATATTATTATACATTTCCTCTCCCATGGAGGCATGGGTGGTCGCGAGTTGCCTTCTTTGTGTTGATCGTCTCAAATCAGCTAGAAGTAGTGAAGTCCATCTCCTCAATCATTTGGGAAACAAGCATCCAACCTGATTCTCCTAAAAAACTCAAGGTGGACGATGGGACGATGCTTCGGGATTTAAGCATCCTTATAAGACCGAGTCCCTGCATTGACGGTCAAGATCATCTCCCCCTTATATATCAGCCTTGCTACCCCGATTATATCTCTTCTCCGATTGGAGGAACTATCAGGAATAGGTTTGGACGCTAACCTCCTAAACTCGATGAAGGATAGAGCTTACAAAGTAATCCCTTGTGTAAAGGCATCATCGGTCTTTGAGAAGATTGAAAGGCCCACTCTTAGCGATTGTTTATCCTGTAGGCCAGGACGCGTCTCTGTTGTTGCCAAGGTGGGATAACCCGCCATGCTTTTAGAAGAAACTAGGCAACTAAGCTCTGGAATATACGAGTTCATGGAAGGATGGTGGACTCATGTATATGTCCTGTAGGACCCACCAAAGGCTATTTCCCTTCGCCTGTACGCCGGACTTTATAGCCAGGTGGTAGAGATAGAAGCGATCTCCACGATTGAGTTGGGAAACGAGCTTTCGACCTGATTCTCCTAAAAAGCTCAGGGTAGACGATTGGACGATTCTTCGGGATTTAGGCGTTCTTGTAAGACCGAGCCCCTACATTAAAGGTCGAGATCAGCTCCCCCTTTGTATGTAGGCCTAGCTACCCCCGATTACATCTCTCCTCCGACTAGAGAAACTATCAGGAATAGGTCTAGATGCCTACCTCCCAACTTGATGGAGACCAGATCATCGTATCTTTAAGAGTTTCTTTCATCATCAAAAGAAATTGATACATCTAACTCATTGGCTATCTCTTAAGCAGCAGGGCGAATGACATCATAACCAATAAAAGTTTGCGAGTCATGGGGTTATCATAGTCCGAGTCCCTACACGATCTCTTCTTATGCATATCGGCTACCCACCCGCTCGGGTGAGATGTTGATTCCTCGTGTGTATTGTTGTTATAGTCTGGGCCCCTTGTATTAGCTTCCCTCCTGCAGGCTGACTATGAGCTCAAACCTGAATCAACTCCACCTCAAGTAAAGCTCAACACCTGATAGTTGTAGACTCCACCTCTAGTTGAGCTCGGCTCTTGAGAGCTGCCGACCCATCTCCAGTTGAGCTCGGCTCCTGTAAGATGTTGATTCCTTGTATATGTTGTTGCCGTAATTCAGGCCCCATGTATGAGCTTCCCTCCAGCAGGCTAACTACTTGTCCCCCGAGACGACTCCACCTCTAGTTGAGCTCGGCTCCTGAGATATGTCGACTCCATCTCAAGTTGAGCTCAGCTCCTATAAGATGTTGCTTCCACCTTCAGTTGAGCTCGGCTCCTGAGAGCTGTCGACTCCACCCTTATTTGAGCTTTGCTCCTGTAAGCTGTTATTTCTCCACCTTCAGTTGAACCTCCTCCTGATTTAGTGTCAATTATATTCTCTACCTACAGTTGAACTTCCTCCTATTAGGTGTAACCTATATCCTTCAACTCGGTTGAGCTCAGCTCCTATGAGGTATGCGACCATACAGGTGCAAGCAACAATAGGCTAGCATGCGACCGCGACCATACATAAGCGAGCGATAATATGTGAGTAAGTAATTTCATATGAGTCATCGAGGGAGTACGCGAGCAACTATCACTCAACCCCTCCATGCCTATGAGCATAACGAGTTTCATCATCTTGCAAGTATGCGAGCAATGAGCACTCAACCTCTCCGCACCTATGAGCCTAGCGAGCATCATCAACAAGAGAGTATTCGAAAGCAAAAAAACAAATGACAGGTGAAAGAACATTATACTATATGGCGAGTATTACAAGGATTTACATTTCTGTTTAAAAATTTCTATCTTTACAAATTTGGACGCAGTAGGTCGCCGACCAACTATTACTCATCGTTGTCAGTATCAGGCTTGTACACCTTGTATTTGATGACGACGTCTTCCTCATCGCCAGCCTCGTCCTCGGCATCCTCCACGTCGTTGTTGTTATCGCTACTCTCTCCGCTGCCATTATCGTTGTTGTTGGATCCAGAAGCCGAGGAGAGGACACGATCAATCGATTTGGACTCCTCGGTGTGCAAGCCCAAGATGAGGTTAGTGATCGTTAAGAGGTCGGCCTCCGAGCCGAGAAAGCCATCCATCCTCAGCTTTGCGAGAACGACTTCCCCCATTGCTCGCTCTATCCCGCGGCAGATTGCGGGCATCTCATACCCGAAGAAGTGAATCCTCTTTCCCATCCCGTGCGTACTCTCCTCCTGCGGTTGCTCAACTGGGCGAGTACCTTAGGGACCAGGACGATCTTCAACAACCACCAGGCAAGTTTCTAACTCGCCGGCCCGGATTTGGGAGATCTCCAACTCGGTTTTTGTATTGACGAGCTCTAGCTCGAGCTCAGAGATCTTCTTCGTCATTGCGATCTCGGCGGCCTGTGAATATCAAGCAAGTAGCAGTTAGAAAAATCAACAAGCAAAATGAAGACAGCCGCGCAGAGAAGTGCGTGCTACCTCATATTATTTCCACTGGACATATTGCATCCCCAAGTCGATTTCCTTTTGTGAGACCTTCATGAGCACCTCCTGCGACTCGAGGAGCCTACTTACGGTGTGATGCCCCAGCTCGGAAGATCGCGGGAGGGCGCAGGATGTTTGGTGGGAAAGCACCTCCGGGATGAGATTCGGCATTGACTCGGCATCAGCTCACCCGTATAGTGTGAAGGCAACGTCTTAAGACTCCCCCTTGTCCTCCCAGTCTTCCGATTAGGCGGGTAGGTTGGTGCTCAACGTTACCTTGTGCTCGCCTTCGGCCCAAGACACCTGTGGGCATCCGAAAGCGTCCTTGTTGTCATGCCCTAGGTTATAGTTCGGGTGGTAGTTCGGTGCCCCGGCATCGATTGGCGATTCCCTCCTATCGAAGAGCTCGCGAGAGATCTTCGCTCGCTTACTCGCATGGTCAGGGGACTTGACCTTTTCTTTCCCTTTGCTGAGCTTTTTCTACGACGGGGCCTCCTTGTCGCCAGCTCGCAATTGGCCCTTGTTGCCCACAAGAGGCGGAATCTCCTCCACTTCAGACGATTTCAACGAACCCTAGCGCGAGGAAGTGACTTCCTTTGTCGGAGGAAGTGGTTCTCGCGGAAGCCGCGAGTAAATTTGTAATAACGATCAGATTCAATTCGGCGAGTATAGTGGAATCTCGCTAAGAAAATATACCTTCGCCAAGGAAGACCTCGTCCAACAAGTTGACATTCAGGCGCCAATGGATGATGTCGAATCACCTACCACGGAAGGCCTCGAAGAGTTTCTTGCGTGTGCCTTTAAGGATGGGCAGCAAAAAGGCGACCTCGGCTGGCTGGTGCATCCTGTGAGACACCCCTTCAAAGTTGCCGACAACAACAACGAGATACTAGCCTCATTGGTAGACTTTATTTGCTGTGCCGACCAGAGTGCAGACATGGCTATTGAAGAAGATGACCCCCTCAGATGTTGCGGCTAAGGAAAAGACCTTCCTCAAGATGGAGAGGTCAAAGATGATCTTCTCTTCTCATGGGAAGTAGATGAATCTCATGATCATAGCCACTCCATTAGGGTTGATCTAGGCGGGGACTATTCTAAAGTACCGCAGGATCTGACAGTACTCAGGCCACAATGGAAGCCACTAGCCGACTTTGAAGTGGAGGAGTGGCAAGACTATCTCACCTTTGACAAAGGTGTTTAGTCGCTTGGTTCGAGCGGGGAGCCTGACCGAGTATTCCTGAGGCAGGTGCCTTTGGCGGAAGTCTTCAAGATCTCGCTTGATCGCAACAGACTTCATGAAGACGGCTTTTGTGAAGTTGATTGTGTGGGCTTTTCGGCGGGCCTTGGCGTCGTCACTCACCATCTTGAGCGAGAAGCGCAAATAGAGTTAGAGCGAGAAAGAAGGTGCGAGCAAGGAAAACTACTCGCGAGCAAAGTTCAGAAATCACAATAGCGTACTAAATACTCACGTACCCCTTCTATTTATAGGTAGAGTCCCCTTACGAGAATATATTGTTAGGTATTTGTATAATATGTTTGTGCATGTCGTGACCGACTCGGAAAGACCTATTGGATTTTGTGTCATTTTAAGGAAAGGTTATACACTGGAGATACTATAAATAGTCATTCCAAACTTGAGGAGCTATTGTAGATTATCTTGTGTAAGCCTAAATATTCTCAATATAAGTTTTCGTTAGGGTTTCCGCTCATGTTCTCTCTATCCTCCATAGATATCAAGTTTTCATTAAGATCCCATCACATATCTTATATTCGCAAGTCTCCTCCACCGCAGATCTTCCGAGAGTCAACCCTTTCGATTCTCAGGTTCTCGATTCTTCTTCCAGCCATCGATAAGATTTCAGTTCTCAGGTTCGCGATTTTACAGTAGATCCTTCATCTATGTTGAAAGTCTTTGTGTTCAAGGTCAGCTAAATACCTAGAGAGGGGGTGAATAGGTTTTTGGTCTTTCTTTAAATCTTTTATCCCTTTACTCAATTGTGTTGTACTAAGTGATTAGGTTATTTTAGCTTTCAAGATTAATCACAGACGACACAGCTATTTTATAGTGGTTCACTAGATTTTGAGTATGTCCACTGTCCCTCTCTATATTTCTAACAGAGTGTTAAATAAGGCTCTTCCCCAATACTCAGCTCCTTAAGAGCTTACAAATCGATCCTACAGGACCACTCAGTCTCCTCCAAGACCTACTGCTCAGGGGCAAGGCCCTACAACTCAGTGATTAAACAACCACCTACCTCAGGCTAAGATGCTACAACTCAGACTGGGAGGATAGCCTTACACACAAATCCCAAAATGGATCCTACACTTAAATAAACCAAAGATCCTACCTCATACTTTATAAAACAGATCTATAACTCAGATTCTACACAGAATCCTACCACTCGACCTTTAAAGAAAGGCTTACAACTCAAATCCTAGACAGGATCCTACAAGAGAATGTAAGGTTGCTGGTGTTGAATTGACACCAGAGTAATTACTCTATGTCCACTTCTTCTTGGGCTGAGCAGATTTCAGCCCTAGCTTCTGTTGATGAAGACTATGGAGATGACAGTTCTATTCTTCTCCAATCAGTAACCTTTTCCTACAGAACTTGATTGATCTACCTCTTCTTCTTCCTTCTCATAAATTGCTTCTAAACCAGGTGTTGGTACCCTAGTTTGGATTTGAGTTAAGTCTTTCCTTTAGTCTTTTCTTTGGTTAGTTGATAGGTTAGTTTTTCTAGTTTTGTAGAATTACTTATCCAGATGAAAATCTGCCTAAGTAAGTTTTCGTGTTCGACTATAGTCGAACGCCGATCGACTATCGTCGATCAGCCGGTCGACGATCGTCTGTCTCTGGTCAGCTCGACGTTCTGTTAGATCGTCGAGCTCTGGTCGACTATCTCTTGATAGTTCGACGCTTTCTGTCTAGTCTTGAGTCGGTCGACTATCTGCCTGGATAGTTCGACTATCTGAGTCGGTCGACTATCTATCTGATAGGTCGACGATCTCAGTGGGTCGGTCGACGATCTCCGAGGATCGTTCGACTATCTTTTTCCTGCCTTTATTTATAATATTATATGCTTTCTTTTCCTTATTTTATTTCCTATATTTCTAGCATATTTTTATTATAGATTATTTAATTGATCTTATGCATATATCTCAAAGCAATCTTTGCTTATATCCTTTATGCATAAGTCAATTCCTTCTGACTTGTATTTTGTCTTATTAGTTTACTTTCTTTCTGCAGCTGTCCTTTATAGCCGTTGGCTGTAAAGAGTTTTCTGATGTGACTTTATCTAACATCCTTTATCAGATTATTTATTGCAGCTGCAATAGTTTTTCCTTTTATAGGATATATATCTGCAAGATATGTTTTGTCTTTATGTTAATTGCAGCCCAATTCAAGATCTGAGAAGAAGACAAAAGCTCAAGTCAAATATCAGAGTCGTTGTTGCTGCCATTATATTAAGGAGTTCTTTTGAAGAAAGAACCATGGCTTGCTAGCAGCAGGAAGAAATACAATTCAGCAAAGCCAGCTCTCAGCAATCTTCATCCAACTGAGAAGTTATCTCTTCTGCTCTTCCTCAACCTGAGTGCTCCTGTTCCAGGAAGATACACTCAGAGATATTGAAGAAGAAGAAGAAGGAAGCTGCTGAAGAAGATCCTTTTATTTTATATTTTATTATCTTCTTCTTAGCTTTATTCCTTCAGAACTCCAAGACAGTATTCTGTCAGAAGTTCTGAAGAGGCCTTGTGCTTCTCTAATTTCATTTACAATAGAGAAGACAATCTAACCCTCTTCCCCCCTCCTGTAAAGGGTTGTTTACTCCCTTCAAAAGTAAAGCTTGGTTTTTAGACACTTGATCAAAAGTCTAAAAGGTCTCTAGATCTACCTGCAGCAGATCTTGTTGGTGGCAGGGCACCTGATCAAAAACCTGAGTGGATTCCTACCTTGTTGGTAAAAGAGTGGATGTACCCAGTGTTTGGGGAACCACTATAATATCTTGTGTCGTCTGGTTGCCTTGTTTAATTATTTGCATTGTGGCTGTGATTAGATATAACTAGGTTTGCTAGTTGCTGATTAGGATATCCAAGCCTTAACTGTAATTACAGTTAGCTTGAGTCTGTGCACATCACTTTTGTTAGGCTTTAGGGTTCTTATTCAATATCTATAATCTTTAATTCTGCAATCGTATCTATCCCTTCTCTTTCAATTAGTATTAGAGGGAGGTTGACTGACTGAATAGGCTAACACCTAAGTCACAAGATCCTGATAGATACCAAAGTTTATAGATATTCACTTTCACTATCATGGCCCAGTATAATGATTATTTTAGCACCAGACCTCCAGCTTGCAACTTAGCTGAGTTCAGCATCTGGAAGACAAGAGTCAAATTATATATGAACTCTTTTGATGAAGAAATTTTTTTGTCTATTTTGACAGGTCTCCCTACTTCGACAACAACAACAACAACAAGTGCCAGGCTAGCTGATGCCAGAGCAATGAACATTCTTGCAGAATCAATGTCTGATGACATTTTTCAAGAGATTGCTGAATGTTCATCAGCTAAGGAGATTTGGCTGTCCCTTCATCAAATGGCTTCTGAACCCTTGGACGCAATATCAGAAGGAAGCCACCTCATCTTATCTGAAGGAGAATCAACATCTCTAGATGTTATTTGGGATGTCTCAGATGATGACTCATCATTTGAAGATGAAGAGGAGGAAGCAAGGGCCAAAGCATTTTGCATAATGGCCATAAATGCTTCATGCAGCAATTCAGAAGCTGAACTAACAGAAGGAAAATCAAAACCTGAAAAAGGTTCAAGTAATATCAAAATCTGTTTTTAGTTCAGTTAATTTAGATATTCAAGATTGCTGCCAAGTTTTAACTATACCTGAGAAGGAACCAACACTTCTCAGAGAAATGTTTTCTTTATATTTTAATGAGTTCAGATTTGAGAACTCAATTTGCTTTTTCATAAATCTGTTTGATACTCATAAGGATAAAATAGTTAGAATATTTTCAAATCCTTTTATTATTTGGAACAGATTTATTAGGAAGCATTTTCTTTTCTTATAGCTGATTATATCTGATTGATATTATGTTCAAATAGTTTGTTTGGATTTCTGTATGAGAATTCTCTGTCAGATAACTCTATTTCTTATAGATCCTTTTCTAATTTCACTTAGATTGAGTCCTCTACTCTAGTTGCATTTTTCAGCTGAGTTTGAATCTCGTCTAATGAAAAGAAATTCTATAGGAAGGAAGATATCTGATTTTGTTTTTCAGATACAGAATCCAAATTAAATTGGCTGGACAAAATATCATTTTTTTTTGCTGCTAACATACCCTTTTTCAAGGAGAGAGCAATCTCTACCATAAGCTTTCCGCAGGTACTATTTATAAGAGTTTGCTGGATGACTCAATCAAAACTCAAAGTCATCTCAGCCTTCTTCAATCACAAGTACTGCATCAACATAGGGGGAGATTGCAAATGCCAGCAAGCAGCCAGCTAAGCAAAGTTTTTCTTTATATATTTTATGCTTTGCAAATTTTATTTTGCTAATAAGATCCTCACCCAAATAGGGGGAGATTGTTGGAACCCTTGGTTTTGATTTGGGCTAGGATCTCTATTAGGTTGTTTAGTTTGTTTTTAGTAGTTTTAGTTTTTGAAAGACTTAACCCAAATAGGGGGAGATTGTTGGTACCCTAGTTTGGATTTGAGTTAAGTCTTTCCTTTAGTCTTTTCTTTGGTTAGTTGATAGGTTAGTTTTTCTAGTTTTGTAGAATTACTAATCCAGATGAAAATCTGCCTAAGTAAGTTTTCGGGTTCGACTATAGTCGAACGCCGATCGACTATCGTCGATCAGCCGGTCGACGATCGTCTGTCTCTGGTCAGCTCGACGTTCTGCTAGATCGTCGAGCTCTGGTCGACTATCTCTTGATAGTTCGACGCTTTCTATCTAGTCTTGAGTCGGTCGACTATCTGCCTGGATAGTTCGACTATCTGAGTCGGTCGACTATCTATCTGATAGGTCGACGATCTCAGTGGGTCGGTCGACGATCTCCGAGGAACGTTCGACTATCTTTTTCCTGCCTTTATTTATAATATTATATGCTTTCTTTTCCTTATTTTATTTCCTATATTTCTAGCATATTTTTATTATAGATTATTTAATTGATCTTATACATATATCTCAAAGCAATCTTTGCCTATATCCTTTATGCATAAGTCAATTCCTTCTGACTTGTATTTTGTCTTATTAGTTTACTTTCTTTCTGCAGCTGTCCTTTATAGCCGTTGGCTGTAAAGAGTTTTCTGATGTGACTTTATCTAACATTCTTTATCAAATTATTTATTGCAGCTGCAGTAGTTTTTCCTTTTATAGGATATATATCTGCAAGATATGTTTTGTCTTTATGTTAATTGCAGCCCAGATTCAAGATCTGAGAAGAAGACAAAAGCTCAAGTCAAATATCAGAGCCGTTACTGCTGCCATTATATTAAGGAGTTCTTTTGAAGAAAGAACCATGGCTTGCTAGCAGCAGGAAGAAATATAATTCAGCAAAGCCAGCTCTCAGCAATCTTCATCCAACTGAGAAGTTATCTCTTCTGCTCTTCCTCAACCTGAGTGCTCCTGTTCCAGGAAGATACACTCAGAGATATTGAAGAAGAAGAAGAAAAAGGAAGCTGCTGAAAAAGATCCTTTTATTTTATATTTTATTATCTTCTTCTTAGCTTTATTCCTTCAGAACTCCAAGACAGTATTCTGTCAGAAGTTCTGAAGAGGCCTTGTGCTTCTCTAATTTCATTTACAATAGAGAAGACAATCTAACCCTCTTCCCCCCTCCTGTAAAGGGTTGTTTACTCCCTTCAAAAGTAAAGCTTGGTTTTTAGACACCTGATCAAAAGTCTAAAGGGTCTCTAGATCTACCTGCAGCAGATCTTGTTGGTGGCAGGGCACCTGATCCAAAACCTGAGTGGATTCCTACCTTGTTGGTAGAAGAGTGGATGTACCCAGTGTTTGGGGAACCACTATAATATCTTGTGTCGTCTGGTTGCCTTGTTTAATTATTTGCATTGTGGCTGTGATTAGATATAACTAGGTTTGCTAGTTGCTGATTAGGATATCCAAGCCTTAACTGTAATTACAGTAAGCTTGAGTCTGTGCACATCACTTGTGTTAGGCTTTAGGGTTCTTATTCAATATCTATAATCTTTAATTCCGCAATCGTATCTATCCCTTCTCTTTCACCAGGTGTCGCAGATGTAGATTACTCCAGCTATCTCTTATTCTTTCAGGTTCTCTGTGCTGAACAACTTCTTCAGGCTCGACAATGATGGCAAGGAAGAAGATGGAGTTCGATCGCAATGCGTTAATAAAAAACCCTAAAAGATCATTTCCTTTCAGCCAATCTTATCTTTTATAGTCAGCTGTTCAACGGCTTTTTGTACTATGGGCCCAACCTAGAAAGGATGAGTTACCACCTTCCATTTTCATAAAATGACAACATCTATCCTCCGACGCCATTAAAGGCATACTGTAGCTTTCCCATAGATAATTTGAACTGTGTTGACTTTGCTGACTTTTGCTGGTGTCAGTCATTCTAGACTTAGCAAAATTCACAGAATCACTCCAGGCATTGAATACGTTGAGTGAACTGGTTTCACTCAATGATTCTGGGCTTAGATTATTCTTCAGCTCTTTCTGCATCCATGACGTTGAGAGCGTTGGGTGGTTGGTATTCACTCAATGCCATTTGCCTTAGCTCCATCTGAACTCTGCCAACTGCTGAGGCGCTAAGTGAACTGGTTTCACTCAATACTTCTGTACTTAGAAACTTTTCTTCTGAATGGTGGCGTTGAGTGTGTTGACTTCACTCAATGCTTCCTGCCTCAGCCTCATCTTTTCACTAGACATTGAGTGAATTGGCTTCACTCAATACTTATAGACTTAGTCAAATCCTGTCACTCCTTCTGGCTTTGACTGCTTGAGCTTGTCTCAACGCTTCTGTCATATGGTGTTGGGTGAATTGGTTTCACTCAACACTTCTGTACTTAGATAGATTTTTCTGTCTATCTTCTTTGGCTTTGACAGAAATAGCACGGTGTTGTGTAAACTGGCTTCACTCAACGCTTTTCGACTTAGAATCTTTTCCTTTGCCAGAAACTCTGTGACTTTGACATACTGAGCTTTAATCAAATATGCAGCATGACGTTGAGTGAACCGGCAAGGCGTTGAGTGTACTATCTTCACTCAACGCTTCTGTACTTTGCTGATTTTCTTTGCTAGAAACTTCGGGGCTTTGATTGAGGCAGCTTTACTCGACGAATTTATTATCTGGCGTTGAGTGAGCTGACATCACTCAATGCATGTGGACTTAACAACTTTTTTGTCTTCCATTATTGAGGCTTTGATAGATCCTGTTGTATACGGCTTCATTTGTGCTATGACGTTGATTGAACTGACTTCACTCAACACCTGTGGACTTAGTCACTTTTTTGTCTATCAAGCCCACAACTTTGTGTCCGCCTTTCCAATCAATGTGAGAAGGACTAACCTGCATGCATGAACTTACACACACATCAAATACAATTGCGTGTATATCATTGACTTGTTTGACATCTTCAAATCAGGGCCATTGGTATCAATGAACCCAACAATCTCCCCCTATTTGAAGATGTCAAAATCATTGATCAAATTATTTAGTCAATGACATACACACAATATAGACAACAATAACATATTATTGTCAATTAGATGAAGGTTACCTACTCCCCCTGGAGGGTTACCTACTCCCCCTATTTTACTGCATTTTCTATCTCCATAACTTTCTCCCCCTATCTTTTTGCCATATTTGAGCTTGATCAATTCTTTCTTGAGCTTGATCAACCCTTTCTCTCCCCCTTTTTGACTTCTTCAGATAGTCAGGGAGGTGCTTGAATGCTTTTATGTTCTCCCCCTAGCTTATTGTAGATGACCAGCTGATGCAGCTGCTAGCTTCCTCTCTATATGAGGCCAAAACTATTCCTGCAGTTGCTGGACTTGCTCCCCCTCAATAGGAGCATTAGTGTCTCCATCTGGCTGAACTTCATCAACAACTTCTGTGTCTTGTGCACCCTTTGGACAGCACATATCCTCATCCTTATCCTGGACTGCTGGATCATCTTTCTTGATGGTAAGCTTGTCCATCACCTTCTCTAAGCCCTTTAGTTATTCCCCTATCCGAACCACCAAAGATGACTTTGGGTCCATTCTTTACTAAAGTGTAGTCCTTTAGAATGCTCCTTATTCCAATCATGTGCATGGAACATCCACTGTCCAAGTACCATATAGGGGTATGACCACTTGGACTAACCTGCAAGACATAAATTAGTACCTTAGGACCCCAATTCTTATTGGGCCCTAGGTGCAAGTTAGTTGGATAATGAACCTGCCTACCTGCAGTTTTTCTGACAGGTAAGCTCTCTCTTGCTTTTGACACACTAGGATTGTGCCAGCAATCAATAGCATAGTGGCCCACCTTTCCACAGCACCAGCACTTATGGATATTATACCTTCTTTTTAGAGATGGTCTTGTAGCTGTGCTGATAGTAGCTCTCAATCTAGAAGATACATCAACATTCTTATTCTTTTATCTTCTAGCTACTGTCTGACTTAGGGTGTGTCTGACAGTAGAAGTACTTGGAATATCTTGAGCCCTACCAGCAGTAGTCTTCTTTTCAGAAAACATACTCTTGATGGCCTCAGATATGCCCAAGTATGGCTTACTGAAAGACTTGCCGCTGGTCTGATTTTGGGTTGGAAGATCCTGAGAATAGGCAACTGCCTTATTCTTGAGTGTAGGGGCTGGTGCACCAAACACAAATGATCCATAATGGGCCATTTGGATTTCCTCATGAGGTGCCTTAAAGGCACTTATACCCATGCTATATCTTCCACCATAGTGGTGAACATCTTGGTTTCCTTTGGTGGATCTATCATTCATCCAGTGACTATAGATACTTTCTTGGTCATACCTGTTTGAAGGTAGCAACACTCTCTTGAATGGAATAGGAGGCTTGGAGGCTAGTGGTTGTACCGGTGCTTTGCCCTTTTCTTTGGGATTGTCAACTCTTGTAGGTCCCTTGAATCTCAACCCCTTCTTGCTCTTTTGGGAGGAGAAGGAATCTATCAAGGGTAGTACTGAGTTGGGCTTAGAGTAGTCAGCCACTATCCTTTTCTCCCTCTCGAGCAATACTTCCAAGTCCCTTATTTTGTTTTCCTAGAACTCTATGGTGCCTATCTGGATGAAGGAAATAGTTTCTAATTCACTAATTTCCCTCATTTTCAGATCCAGCAGGGAAGCTGAGTCTGTATGTTGGGAAGCAGCAAGCTGAAGAGAAGAAATCTCCTTAGCCTGCTTCTTAACCAGCAACTTATTTTTCTTGAAAGCATTCAGTAAGACACCATACTTGTCAATAATAGAATTGACATCTTCTTCTGATTAAAACCCATCTTCATCATAGGATGGAGATGCCTCTGACTCAGGACTGGTTTCATAACCAGTTTCAGTGGAGTGATATGACCGAGAATGTACCTTGACTGGACAAGGCTGATCTCGGCTAGATCCCTCATTTGTCATGACCATTAGTCCATAACAGCAACTGTCTTCTTCTTTATCTTCATCCACCTCTAAATCACTATCTGGTTGTGAAATAGGGGCCCTAATTTCTATCCTAGCAGCAGGATTGTCTTCATCTTCTACAACAGCTGCTAGCCCAAAGTAGGTTTTCTCTTCTTATTCAGATTCTGAAGAAGATGACACACTATCAGTCCAACTCGTCTCCTTCTTAGCCACAAAGGACTTTTATTTCTTTCCCTTGTGAAGATGGTGGTGCTTATTTTCTTCATCCTCTTTTCTCTTTACTAGGCAGTTGGCTACAACATGCCCTAGCTTGTTGCAGTAGTAGCAGATAATATTAGTAGAAATCTGTTTATCAGTTTTAGAACCATACCTGTCCTCCTTGGAGGATTTCTTCCCATGGTGAGAGGAGGAGGAAGGCATGCTCTTCCACTGATTCTTCTTCATGAACTTCTGGAATTGTCTGTAAAATACAGTAAAGTCTTCATCAGACATGTGGCAGTCTGATATGCTCGTCTCTGATTCATCTGAGTCAGACTCAGCATCCCTCCTTGGTGGAGATGGAGTCTTTCGCCTACTTCTCCTTGTGGCTTCAGCTTTGAATGCCACATACTTCTCTCTGCCCTGGGACTTGTTGTTGGTCTCTTCTTCTTTCCTGACAGATAGCTGCATCTCATATGATAGTAGCTTTCCAAATAGGGTGTGAGGTGGAGTATCACCCACCTTTGCCACCTCTCTGATGGCACATATCTTTGTGTCTTAGTCTCTAGTGAGAGATCTTAGAAACTTTTAATTGAGCTCATAAAGACTGAAGACCCTCCCATAGGTCTTCTGCTCATTCACAACCCTAAAGAACTTTTCCTAGCAGGTGGCTATGATGTCTCCTTTAGACTGCATGAAAGCCTCATACTCTTGGTTGAGCATGGACTTCCTATCATCTCTTACTTCCTCTATCCCCTCATGTAGTTCACAAGTGTGTTCCACATTTTCATTGCAGTTGTGCAGTGGATCAATTTCTGAAGGGTAGAATCATCAATAACACTGATAATGATATTTTGATCCCTCTTGTCCATGGTGGCAAGGACGACTTCATCCATTGTCATCTTTATATAAGTCTTAGGTGTCTGATCATTTGCATTCAGAACTGACACTTTATGGGGATGAAAGGTCCCTCCTTAATAGTAATAAAGATCTTAGGGTCAGTTGCTTCCATGAACAGCCTAAACCTCTCCTTCCAGATGCCAAATCCTTCCTTCCTATAGATTGGAAGTTTCATGGCACCCAACTCCTTATAGTTCACTCCAGAACCCATAAGGATAGACTTACAGCTAACCTTAGAGATCTGCTCAGACTGTTAAGCCTTTCTTGAGCAACCTAGCTCTGATACCACTTGAAAGTCTTTAGGTTCAAGGTCAGCCAAACACCTAGAGGGGGGAATAAGTTTTTGGTCTTTCTTTAAATCTTTTAGACCTTTACCCAATTGTGTTGTACTAAGTGATCAGGTTATTTTAGCTTTCAAGATTAATCACAGACGACACAGTTATTTTATAGTGGTTCCCCAGATTTTGGGTACGTCCACTGTCCCTCTCCGCCTTTCTAACAGAGTGTTAGATAAGGCTCTTCCCTAATACTCAGCTCCTTATGAGCTTACAACTCAATCCTGCAGGACCACTCAGTCTCCTCCAAGACATACTGCTCAGGCGCAAGGCCCTACAACTCAGTGATTAAACAACCACCTACCTCAGGCCAACGACCCTATAACTCAAGTTGGGAGGACAGCCTTACACTTAGATCCCAAAATGGATCCTACACTCAAATCAACCAAAGATCATACCTCAGTATTTATAACATAGGCCTACAACTTAGATTCTACACAGAATCATACCACTCGGCCTTTAAAGAAAGGCTTACAACTCAGATCCTAGACAGGATCCTACAAGAGAATGTAAGGTTAATGGTGTTGAATTGACACCCGAGTAATTACTCTGTGTCCACTTCTTCTTGGACTGAGCAGATTTCAGCCCTAACTTCTGTTGATGAATACTATGGAGATGACAGTTCTATTCTTCTTCAATCAGTAACATTTTCCTGCAGAACTTGATTGATCTGCCTCTTCTTCTTCTTTCTCAGAAATTGCTTCTGAGCCTACTGTCGTAGATGTAGATTGCTCCAGCTATCTCTTTTTATTTCAGGTCTCTGTGCTGAATAACTTCCCCAGGCTCGACAAGGATGGCGAGGAAGAAGATGGAGTTCGGCCGCAATGTGTTAACAGAAAACCCTAAAAGATCATTTCCTTTCTTCCAATTTTATCCTTTTATAATCTGCTGATCAACGACTCTTTTTACTATGGGCCCAGCCTAGAAAGGACGAGTTGCCACCTTCCATTTGAAGAAAATGACAACAGCTGTCCGCCGGCACCATTAAAAGCATACTATAGCTTTCCCGCAGAGAATTTGCACCGCATTGACTTTGTTGACTTTTGCCGACGACAGCCATTCTGGACTTAGCCAAATTCACAGAATCACTCCAGGCGTTGAGTGAACTGGTTTCACTCAACGATTCTGGACTTAGATTATTCTTCATCTCTTTCTGCATCCATGGCATTGAGAGCGATGAGTGGTTGGTCTTCACTCAACACCATTTACCTTAGCTCCTTCTGAACTCTGCCAACTACTAAGGTGCTGAGTGAACTAGCTTCACTCAACGCTTTTGTCTTAGAAACTTTTCTTCTGAATGGAGGCATTGAGTGTGTTGACTTAACTCAATGTTTCCTGCCTCAGCCTCATCTTTTGACTAGGCATTGAGTGAACTGGCTTCACTTAACGCTTCTGGACTTAGTCAAATCCTGTCACTCCTTCTGTCTTTGACTTCTTGAGCTTGTCTCAATGCTTCTGTCATATGGCGTTGAGTGAACTGGTTTCACTCAATACTTCTGGATTTAGACAGATTTTTCTATCTTCTTTGTCTTTGATAGAAACAGCATGGCGTTGAGTGAACTGGATTCATTCAATGCTTCTGGACTTAGAATATTTTCCTTTGCCAGAAACTCTGTGGATTTGACATACTGAGCTTTACTCAATGAGTATGCAGCATTGCGTTGAGTGAACCGGCAAGGCGTTGAGTGAGCTGGCTTCACTCAATGCTTCTGGACTTTGCTGATTTTTCTTTGACAGAAACTTCTGGGCTTTGACTGAGGCATCTTTACTCGACGAATTTGCTTCCTGGCATTGAGTGAGTCGACATCACTCAACGCCTGTGGACTTAGACACTCTTTTGTCTTCCATTGTTGAGGCTTTGACAGATCATGCTGTATTCAGCTCCTTTTGTGCTATTGCGTTAAGTGAACTGACTCAGAGGTCCGTCTCATCCGCCAGAAGAGGAGGACCATCGCCGACAAGCTGGAGGAGCCCATCTGGGAGGAGGTGGAGAAACGCCTCAAAGTAGGTTTTGTATCGGAGATCCAATATCCAAGCTGGGTCTCCAATGTGGTACGGTAAAAAAGGGTGTTGGACGATGGAGGATGTGTGTTTATTTCTCACTTTTAACCCCTAACCACTAAGGGAAGCCATTAGGTAAATAATAATCCATTGGACTCAGTTAATTTCATGAAAATGACCAAAGTCAGCTATGAGTCAACATAACCCAATTCAACCATAACACGACTCAATTAGACTTCCATTGGTCAAATTGACCTCACACCTACCCTTATAACCTCATTGGTGAGTCAATTGACCATGGACCTCAACATGAGGTCAACCAAATCACTCAATTTGACCAAAATCAAACTTAGGTTAACTTAGGTCAAAATCACACATATAGGTCCACATAGCCCAATTCAACCCTAAAATGGCTCAATTAGATTTCAATTGGTCAAATTGACCTCACCCCTACCCTTCTAACTTCATTGGTGAGTCAATTGACCATAGACCTCAGCATGGGGTCAACCAAATCACTCAATTTGACCAAACTCAAACATAGTTCAACTTAGGTCAAAATCACACCTATATAAGTCAATTAGCCCTAGTAGGGTCCCATAATGGCCCAACCAATATTGGGTGGTGCCATGAGACCCATGACAATCAAGTGGTGTCAGCCACTTCATCAATTTGACCAAGTGAACCCTAAAGTCAACCATGATCAAATATTGGCCTAAAGGCGAAATTGAGAGCCCAAACCAATTCGAATGGGTTAGGGCATTGGCCCAAGGCCCATTCTGCAACCTAATAGGTAAATTACCCCCTATGCCACTAATTTTAGCATGCAATGACATGTAAGGGGGTAATTTTGGAAAATCCCCAATTTTTCATATGGGGACAAAAGAGAAATGGGAATGGAGACAATATGGCACCACCATTCCTTCTCCCAAGCCCATAACTGAGCTCTCTCGATAAATTCCAGCCAGTTTTAGCAAGGGTGGTGACAATTGGAGCCAAAGAGGAGTATCCATGGAGGAGGCCCGACCACCCCCTTAATGATAAGCCATTAAACAACCACCCTCAGCTCAAATCAACCTTGCATTAACTTCAGAGAGCTGAGAGGAGTCGAGCCAAGCATTTACAGTAGAGGAATTAATGGAGGATTGTTGTTTGGAGCAATCTCGTCAGAGAAAGATAAAGAAATGGCACATCGTCGGAATAGCCATCGCCAAGCCCCATTAATGGTGCATTTCTCCTCCCCTCCCTCTGTGCTAGCCTTCTTGATCATTTATGAGAGAAATCAAGATTAATTGAGTCTGATTCCATGTGAGATTGGAGAGAAAATATCGAGCTTTTATTCTTGCTTGAGATCATCATATAGGCAGTTCTCGGCCGATAAATCGCCGCCAATCGACTGCCACCGCCTCAATGGAAGTGGTGGTGGTGGTAGCCTCTCGTTGAGACTAAAGGGTGATTAGGAAATTCAAGTTGAAAGAGGCCTAGGTTGGGTAAATCCAGACCATCGGCTGGAGGTAGAAGATAAGCTAGGGCCCTTTATTTTGCATCTAGATCTATGCTGCATGATGATTAGTACTACAGGATAGATTTAAATAAAAATTCAACTGTCACACCTTGTACAGAGATTTTCATGCATAAATTAAGGCCCCTTAGAGACAGATCTAGGTCAAGTCAGAAATATCAAACTTATAGCCCTTGGTTTGAAATTTTCAGGGAATTTTAGTTCACCCCATTTGGTGTCCTACAACCCCCAGAATCTCTATTTTTTGGGAGGTGTCCTAAAGGTGACCTAGAGCTTATTTTGTTAATTCTTAACTCAATGTGTGGGTCTGCAATGTTGGTCATGCATGTGGGGGGGGGGGGGGGTACCTGATAGAATTTCCATTCAAAAATAAGAATTTATGTAGGAATTTTTTTATAGTTTATGTAAAAAATTAATAATGCATGTATATGTTAAATACATGGCAAGACAATCTCAAAATGACCCAAATCTGTGGTAGATTGTTGTTTAGGTCATTATATGTCACTGGTTAAAATTTAGGACCATTTGGCTTTCTGCATGTGGGTATTCCACTTGTATGAACTTTATATGTTTGAAAATGGTGTGCATTTAGCACAAAATTATATTTAGTGTATTTTTCCCAAAGTGCTCGTTGCATGTTGATGAAACTTTAACCATGCATGTATTATGATGAAGTGTATCTTCTCTAAAGAAATTATGATTTTTGGACATATATTTTCAAGTATTACATTAATATTAATTATGTCACACTTTGAAATAAATGAATTAATTGCAACCAGATAAATTAGGAAAAATCAGGGGCGGGCCCACCTTGGGGCAAGTGTGGGCAGCCTCCCACACTCAATTTGTTTTAAAAAAAATTTAATAGTATTTGCTACGGCAAAAATCTGCGGCTAATACCCTATTAATTTTAATAGTATTAGCCACGCTTTTTTGTTGTGGCTAATACCCTATTAATTAAGAGTGTTATTATAGGCACACTAATTTTTGTTATATGCAACCAAAATATAAATGCAGCCCAATTTAGATATTTGCTCACCAAACATATAATTGCACACCAAAAATAGACTTTTAAAATTCGCAAATCAACCTACAAAACAACTTAGTGGGCACCCACCATGCTTTTGAGCTTTTATGATCATTTCATCATCTAGTAATATTAGAAATTTCAAGACAAAAAAAACACAAGAAATTTATAGCAACAGTTCAGAAAAAAATAAGTTAACCAACATAAGATTCGTAACCGTCCATTAAATAAAATGAGTTAGCCAACTTAAACAACCACTATGGTAGCAGATCACATCAATAGTTCAAAAACTTGAGCTCAATTTCTTTTCAATCGACTCGACCTGAATATGTTAAATTTACATAAGAATTTTAGTATGAATCACGTGACACAAAAAATAAAAGATACAATGATATATCTCTACCTATTGTTTTACTTCGCGATGAATATCCAAATGTAAATGTGATACTCCAAATATCTGGACAAACACTTTTATATTAATATTATAGTAAAACTTAGTTGTTATTAAAAATGATTGATAATAAGAAGTTTATCTCCTATCAGGGATCCGCCAAATTAATAACTTCTTCATCTTTTTGTTGTCGTAGAGAACTTTATCGCTTGATATGTAATTGAAGTCCCACTCATCTGCTACTAGATTATGATATCTCGTCCACATAGAGATCACTGGAGGTAGCGAGCAATCATCGCGCATCAACAAGTGAATGTAGTGGTTATTATTGACAAATCCATTAAAGATAGTCTTTTGGCTTGTTGGAGGGGCAGTGTGTAAAGGTAGGAATGTGAATGACTGAAATTTTGAGAAATGAACTACCGCCATATTATAACATGATGTGATCACCAATCTCATGTCCGGCATTGTCATCCACTTGTCTAATGGAGCTGTCACTGAAGTACAATCCAAAGATAGCAATAGTTCTGTATGTCTCATATTTCCAAAAAGATTGTTGTATTGATTTTCATGACTTTCCATCTCTTATGCTAAGTATTTTCACACTTAAAACCAATTATCACCCATATTTAGTGTATTACTAACCACTTGGTAGCCACAATGTCTATCACCAACTACATTTACTGCATCTGTTATATGAGTAGATATATATGAAGGCATTTCCTTATGGATGCATTCAATAAACCTACTTTTATTCACACTTCTTCTTGGAATCAACTTCTTTGCTTTTGGGGGGAGGTTTTGTTCTTTTTTTAAGACATGTTCAAACAAAGAAAGCTCTCTTTTTGTAAATTTGTATTCTGCCATAATTTTTTTAGAACTTCCACGTGGTCGTCCTTTCAATCTTAAGGGTACCAATGGTTCTTTTGTTTGAGTTGTGGTGGGTTCCATTATCTCATGCAACTTACATTTCATCTCATTTCTTTGAGCATCAAGTATACAATTGTATTGCTTTAGTAAACCGTCCAACACAACTTCTATAACATTCAATGAGTCATTCTCCTCTTTCACTTGAGTTGCACCAAATATTTTAGATTTTAAGGTTAGTTGCCTCCAATATTTATGCACCATCCATAATGGAAATACAGTGGATTGATTCATATAAATCACTAATTCATGAAAACAAGGCAAACTCGTTGTATACCTTACTTTGTATAAACATTATGCAGATGTCGGATAACCACTCTTTACCATTTCTTCTTCTTTTTTTATTATATCTAATGTCGTAATAAAAACAAAACCAATCAAATCTGTATATAGTGGTCCTCTAAAATCAGTGTTTACTTATATCGAACTTGGCCCAAAAGAACGCTTAATCTCAGTGCATTGCAGATTAAGCATTTGATCAAATGTTTTCTATATGGAGGTTAAATTACAAACAGATACTTCTAAAAACCTCTTAAGGTGACTATGTCTGCTCTCCACACGGTTGGTGGTGGAGTTTCCAAAATGCAACAACTTATCAATCCAAGCTAAAAAAAGTATTCTTTGTATGGTTCTATCCAAGTTGTCATCACATAATTCAAAATGTTAGGAAATTTTTTTGATTACTTAGCTAACATAACATTCAAATGCATGTTGTAATCACTAATGGTTGGTGAGTTCACCAATGTTTGCCATTCTTGTAAAAAAACTTAACATTCCTTACCATGCTTGAAAAACTTCTTGCAATGTGCTAATATATTACGATTAATGTGCACCTGACATAATATAATTCTTGTTTGAGGAAAAGTCACTTTTATGGCATTCATTAAACCAACTTCCCTGTCAACTACCATTACATTTGGCAAAGAAGTTGCATCCAATGTACTTTTAAAATAATCCAAAGCCCATTTATAACTAACTACCTTCCATTTCATTTAATCGAAAAGCAAATGATGAAAAAATGTCATATTGGTAGATGTCAACCCAACAATGGAAAGTAAAGATAATCTATAATGATTCATCTTATAAGTGCAATCCATGATAAAAACATTCGATAATATATTTTTGAGCTGAATAGAAGTAGGGTGTGCAAAAAATAAGCTCTTCAAATTATTAGTAACTTCGTTGACATGATTATAATTAATGTACTTTGCATCCCTAATGCACTAATATAGGAACTGAATTGGGGTTCCACCTTGCAAATCTTTCTTTTACAACTTATTCTTTTCATTATAAATAGTTCTTATTATGGAAGAATTTGTTGGATTTCTCCTTTTTATGGTGGACAAAATTTTTGAGGTTTTACGCCAGATGCATACATTTCCTCAACAATCTTTTGCTCATTTTCATTTAGCCTTGCAAGCTAGCTGTTAGCCTTAAGATGTACAAATTCATGATTATGCAAACCAAATTTGACTTCAACTTTCCATTCACCCGCACATGAATTTTTTTGTCCAAGTAAGGAAAGGGGGCATTGGCACCTTTTGGAGCTTGTTTTTCTTATATTTTTCTTCACACAACCCATTGAATGTTGATTATCATGAAGAGAATCACCCCTATCACAACCTAGAAAAACCCTTGGTTTAGGTCTTCCATCAAGCTTATATGTTATATGTATAACAACAACAAATCGGACTTCTTTAGCAACATTACGAGCCCACTTAACTAGGTCATCTTTACTAGGAAAAATTATATCTGTCACAAAGTGAACCCCGACATCTATTGAAATCGATCTACATTTGTGCTCAACTACCGACAATGCATGCTCCATATTCATCTTAATCTAAAAAAACAAAAAAATGATAAACACCATAATAGAACCATAGTCATCACAAATCTACAACCCTAAAACCACAAATAATGTTCTTCAATCCAAAAAATGAGGTAAAAAAACATAGATGTTATACCCTTATAAATGCCGGCTAAGTGGAATAGAAGAGAGGCACCTTCGGGTTGGAGAAGAACACAGAAATCTGGAGTAAATATACTCCCAAAGTTAGAAACCCTAACCACATGGAGAGCTTTAAATCCTAAAAAAGGATACACGAGAGAGAAGATTTTGAACTCTTACCTATAAATTCTCTGATTTTTCCGGCGAAATAGGTGGCCAGTGGTGGGGATTCGGGCGTCAGTGAGAGAGGGAGGCGGAGGGCAGCGGGCGGCTGCAGTTCACAAAAAAGAGGAAGGTCGGTGTGCGGGTATTGGTGGAGGAGATTAAATTTTAAGTTTTTAAAAGAGCAATGTTAAAAGCACGCAGTGTTTAGCTATTAATAGCCAAATTCTATTGACACACCAAAAAAACTTATTTACACACCAAATTTTTATTAACACGCCAAAATGTTTTTTAAAAATGCACACCAAGAACTATTTTCCATTTTTTCTAAATTATGGCTCTATCTTTCTAGCATTACTAGTGAAGTAATAGATTGAAAAAGTGTTCAATTAAAGCAATCTTCAAAATAGATAACATATGTTCAACAAAAGCATTCATTCAAAATATATAACATATGTGGTACAAAATCAAAGATTAATCTCAATAATATATGCCAATCATCATTGTTTCAAGACTTCAAAGATCACCAATTATCATCCAATTTTTTAGACCTGTAATTTAAAAAAATGAAATCATAAACATCGGATGGGAAATTTAACAAAGATAATAAAAATAATATTATACCTTAATAAGATGTAATCATGTTTATAATGAAGGCCCAATATAACCAAAATGCAAGATATCTACACCAGAAGTTATGATGTGAGAATTAGTTTCAACACTAAATACTAGTGTATGGATTGAAAAGGAAAAAAAGCATACCATAGGTTCAATGTTCCTCCAAATTAACGATTTCATCAACTTGTTCTTTAGAATCACCCACTCTAGCCCGTGAAACATAAGTCAAGTCCCACCCTTCTGTCACTAAAGCATGATACCTCATCCACATAGATATCACCGGTGGTAGTGGACAATCATCTCTCATCAACAATTCTATGAAATGATTGTCGTTAACAAATCCAATAAAGATTGTCTTCTTATTTAATGGAGGAGCCGTGTGTAATGGTAGGAATGTAAAAGACTAAAATTTGGAATAATGAACAACTACTAAATTATAACGTGCAGCAATAAGTAATCCTGTATCTAGCATTGTCATCCATTTGTCGACCGGTGCAGGAATTGATGTACAGTCCAAAGATAACAAAAGTTTTTTTCGTCTCACATTCCCAAACAAGTTGTTATACAAAAATTCATTTGTTTTGATTTCTTCTATTAAGGCTCCATTTGGTTCGGCAGTGGCGGGTTGATCCGGCGGGTGGAAACTGAGTGTTCGAACCGGAGGGGGGAGGTGGCTGCTCCAAACGGAGCTTTTTGGGGAGTTTCTTTAGGCGGGCGGGTGGAAACGGAGCAAACGCCACCGAAGATTCATTTGTTTACCCTCCTTCTGGCGGCATTTGCCCAAAACAGAGCAGTGAAACGCCCAAACAAATAGAGCATAAGTATTTTCTCACTTGCAACCAATTATCGCCTATTTCCAATGCTAAACTGACAACCCTGTAACCACAATGCCCATTTTCAACCACATTTACAACATCAATGATATGAGTAAAAATATAAGCAGGCATTTCTTTTCGAACACTTTCAAGATATCTATTGTGGTTCCTTCTTGAAATCATCTTCTTAGCTTTCCTTTTTGGATTCCCCTTTTAGTACATGCTCGAACAATGATAGCTCCCTCTTTGTAGATTTGTAGTCATCTTTAAACCTTTTATAACTACCACGTGGCCTCCCTTTCAACTTAATTGACAAAATTGGTTCTAGTGTTTGAGTCGCGCTCGGTCCTAATATTTCTCTAAGCTTCTTCTTCATTTTGTTTCTTTGAGAATCACTTATGTTATTGTATTTTTTAGCAAGCCATCTACCTCAACTTGTATGATCCCAACTGAGTCTATCTCCTCCTCTTTCATCTTTGTTTCCCCAACAAATGTTGGGTGCAAAATAAGTTGTCGCAAGTGCTTATGAACCATCCATAATGGGTACCTGGAAGATTGATGTACATATTGAATTAATTCATGAGCACAAGGTAAACTCATTGTGAACCTCATTTTGTGCAAGCACTTTGATGAGTCTACGAAATTACCACTCTTAACCAATTCCTCCTCTTTCTTTATTATGCCCAAAGCTGCAATTGAAACATGCCCAAGTAGATTAGTATACAATGAACCCCTAAAACCTTTGTTCACTTGTATTGAACTCTGCCCAAATGATCATTTTATCTTCGTGTGCTGCAATGTTAACATCTGATAAAATGTTGTTCATATAGTAGACAAATTGCAAATATAAACTTCCAAAAAAAATTTTAAATGACTATGACCGCCCTCGACGTGGTTGGTGGTAGAATTTCCAAAATATAATAACTTATCAATCCATGCATATATAAAGTACTCCTTGTAGGGTTCTATCCAAGTCGTTACCACATTGAAGAACATTGGAATATTTTTCGGAATACTTCATTAACATAGATTTTAATCAATCATTGTAATCATGCATTGTAGGTGAGTAAACCAAAAGTTGACATTCAACCATAAAAGCCTAAAATTCCTTACCTTGTGTGAAATTTTTCTGCAGTAGGCAAGGACGTTTCTGTTTATATGAACTTGACGTAAAATGGTCTTTGCTTGAGGAAAGATTAATTTTATGGCATTCATCAATGTGATCTCTCTATCCATAATCAAGACATTAGACAACGATGTAGATGTTAACATGCTCTTAAAACAATTCAATGCCCACATGTAGCTGCGTTCTGTTTCATTTGAGATAAAAGAAAATGCAGCATAAAAGGTCATATTTGTAGATGTGATCCCAACAATGGAAAGCAACGACAACCTGTAACGATTAGTTTAATACGTGCAGTCCATGATAAAAACATCAGAAACATATTGCATAATCGAACAGATGTTAGATGAGCAAAAAATAAGACCTCCAAATTTGCAGTAATATGGTTCACAATATTGTAACTGTTGTACTCTGTATCGTTAATGGACTGATAAAGAAACTGAATTGGACTCTTTCCTTCCAACTCTTCCTTAAATAACCTAACTTTCTCATTATAAATTGTTCTCATTATTGAGATATTGGAATAGTTTCTTATCTTTAATGTCGCTAATATTTTTCTTGGCTTTACAACAGATGCATACATTTCTGCAACAATTTTCTTTTCCTCGTCATCTAATCTACCAGCATAACTATGTGCCTCAAGATGAACAAAGCTATGATTGTGCATTCCACATTTGACTTCTACTTCCACTCATCTACACAAGAATCCTTTTGTCCAAGTAAAGAAAATGGACATCCACATCTTTTAGAGCTAGTTTTTCTTAAGTTTCTCTTAATGTAGCCCTTTCTATGTTGATTATTCCTAGGAAGATCACCTCTATCACATCCTAGGAAAATCCTTGACCTTGGTCTACCATCAATCTTATTCGTTCTCTGAATAGTAACAACGAATCCCAACCCGGTGGGAATATTCCGAACCCACTGAACTAGTTCATCTTTAGTAGGAAAATGAGTATCCGTAAAAAAATGCATTCCTACATCTACTTCCATCCTACAAAAAATTAAACAAAAAGAAAATACATAACCAATCAATACCCAAAACCATTGCATTAAAAACAAACTTTTAAAGTATCAATTACCTAGCTTAATGTGTGAAGAATTTCTTGAAATGCACTTGATTATGCATCGGAATAAAAAGCTCAATCCGAACACCTACAAAAACAAGGGAATGCAATACATTTACACCAAATTTGTACAAAAAATAGATTTTAACCACTTTATAACGACAACCACATTCCATGATTCTATGCACAGGTGTAGGTTTTAACCAGGTAAAACAAGTAAATAGGATAACATTTGTCTAATTTATGAAATTAGGAATCAAGTTATTTTTATGAAATTAGGAATCAAGTTGTTTTTTAATGAAATTAGGAATCAAGTTGTTGAATTGATGTATACATTTCTGCTTGATGTTTTTTATGAAATTAGGAATCAAGTTGTTGAATTGATGTCTTAAACAAAATCCCAGATACATCACATATACATGTTTCACATCCTGCTCTACATGTTTATTCTTTGCGAATGTTCAGCCAAATCTTCAGGAAGATCAAACATCTTTAGGGGATACGTCATTCTCAATGTACTAGCATACAAACTGAAGGAGATTATCTCATAAATGAAGTATCTAACTCCAAGCAAAAGAAATTTCATTTCTGACCTGATGGAGGCATAATGTTTATACAATCAGATAAAAGTTTTATGGAAATCAGGAGACTCGATCAGAGCACACTTATGGGGGTCAATTGACCCTTTATTTTGGCGAACTTTTTTGTCCCTAGTTATGATTCGAGTAAAGCTTTACTGACTAGCCAGAGAAGAGGGCTACCTAGAGGAGAGGGCGATCTGGAGAGGAGGGCGGCGAACTCGCTGGAGAAGAAAGAAGATCAGGAAGAAAGGGCGGCCAGGAGAAAGTAGCAGCAGTGCAAATTGCGACCAGACGGAGAGGGAGTCGTCGTCGCATGGTCACTGCATCATCGCTAGCATCGTCGATCAAGAAGGAGTGACGGCGAACTCGTCGGAGAAGAGGTGAGGACGAGCACAAACCGGCGGGAGCGACAGCGAAAATCGCGAAATAGGGAGGAGAGAGCATCGTCGAGTTGGAGTGCGGCTAAAGCTTGGGTTGTTTGGAGATTTAGGGTTTTAACTTTTTTAGTGGTTTTTGGGTGTGACAATAGCCATTCATGGTATGCTTTTAACACTGACCTTTTAAAATCGGTTTTTTTGGTCTTTCTATATACAAAAGTGGTGTGCCTATAATAACATTCTTAATTAAAAATATATATATATTATAAGTCACAACTCACAGCCCACGGTTTATGCCCTTATTTCTCTTTTCTCAAACCTCGATGACAAGCTACACGAGCGTGAAACCCTTCTGACCGATGGAAGCCCTCCCTGACTCCCCCTCTCTGTCCAACCGACGACGATGAAAGCCCTCCTCGGCTCCCCCTCTCAGTCCGTCCGACTGCGATGGAAGCCCTCCTCCGCTCCTCTCTCTCTCTCTCTGATTCTACGCACACTGCACGCATAATCTTGTTCTTTTATAAGTTGCTTTTATGGATTAATTCAATTGGAAATATGTCGTACCTTTTTGTAACTTTACTGAAGAGTAATTAAACAAGATGCTTGCTCCTTTAATTTTCACTCATAAAAATATGCATTGCTTCCTAGGAAATGAGGACTATGTTGGAGTAGTCGTTAAGCTGCTCTAATGTATTCTAGAGATTCTAGATTCAGAGTCATCCATTGAAACAAAACCCTATAAACAATGCTGGGATGAGACCGTATTAATCAACCCCTTCACACATCCAAATATTAGAGAGAGCTTCATGTACATCAAAATTGCGGTTCTATTTTTATATGACGAAACTACATATTTTTAGAAAGGAAGGTAATGATCAGAATAATATTGTAACTCTATTGGCTACAGATTCAGTTTTGGAGTAAATTTGCTTGAGAAGACCCACTGATTGAATTGTGTGGAATTTGGCTCAAATTCACCAGTGATTTGCTATCAACTATTAAACTTATAAATATATCTAACTTGATTATGAATTTTCACCATTTTATTGCAATCTAACATCCTCAGAAGGATTACAACTATGTTTTTCAGTTTTTGTTCATATGTAGGTTGGTAAGTAACAAGTAAGAGAAGGAGAACATTTTGCAAATTAGTACGTGATGCATATTGCTCTGAGACACGCTTCAAGGGTAACAGTTTCTTTCATCGGGTTGATTGTGTCCTTCCCTGACATTAAATTGCATTAGAAGTCCACTCAAGATAGACTTAGGCATGTTGTGTGAAGCCATTGTTAAAGCCGAGTTGTTCTCTATTTTAGTTGATGAAAACTCTCAGAGAAGTCTTGTAACTTGTAAGCAATGTTATTTATATCTTTGTACTATTATGTGTAATTTTTGAATATTTTTTGTCATATTAATATACTTGTTTCATATTTTTTTTGATTTATTGATTTTTGCAATTTTTAAGCCTGTCTACACTGGAAAAAATTCCTACATCTGCCACTAAGAAAAATTTAAAATTTTGCCACATGTTTAGTTAGGCCAAAACATACCTCTGTAAATTTAATGAGATTTTTTTAGTATCATTTTCCTTGTGGAATATGATTAATTATATTTGTCATATTTATGAATATGTGAAATAATCATGGTCAAATTAACTTAGCAAATTTCAATTTTTTGGGTGGATACTTTTTTAATTATATTTGTCATATTATGAATATGTGAAGTCATATAGTTCCTGTTCAATGATATAATTTTCTTATAAAAGTATTAGTGGAATCTAAATGATCATATTATTATGAAAAATTGTGATTCTCTGTTAGACTCATTTTTACGTCATTATAAACCTCTGGTAATTTACTTGAAATATTTGGGCATCATATTTTAGGACTTCATGTGCAAATTTGGGAGTTGTTATATATTTATTAAATACAATTATAATGACAATTAAATTAGAAAAGATAAGAATATCTATGGGGAGTACTTATCCTTGGATCATGTTCACCTCAGGATTAAATCTTGGAGCATATAGATTAGTATAGTTGAGGCTGCATCACATATAGTGTATATGGAGTTAGAAGTACGCATTATTCAACATAACATTTGCTAGTGGGTAGACATTGAGAATAATCATAGGAATTGATCCTAAATGGATTATTAACATGTTTAGAGTGCATTAGACTTCTAAATGGAGTCCTAAAACAATGTATCAAGTAATGAGAAGAGATATAATTCATGGACACTAGGGGGAGTACTTACCCTTGGAGATTAAACGATAGATCAACTCTCCCCCAAAAAGAGTTATAAATCTATCTTATGCTATTAAGAGTAACATTACGAGAGAGCTTTAATAAGATGAAATATCTTGAGAAAGGGAGGTTTGAGATTCATCACATCATACTTACTAGTACCGTTACGAGCCCTTCACTAGGTAGTGCTCGAGAAGTCCAAGATTCACCCTAAGTCATTAAGTTTAACTAAACACTAAGCAAGAGTAGATAAAATAAGAAGGCATTAGAACTAGTGAACATCATCCTATGAGGATGATGGGTTATGGTTGAGAAGGATTGGATAGTTTGAGGAGCTAAAGCTCGGTTGGTTGTGATATGGAAGACTGAATAGTCCTGAGAGCTGGATGCTCAGATGGTATGGTTGTGAAAGTATCTAGTATCGACGTAAATCACCTAGAATATGTGTGTTCTGCATCTTTTTGTGGAATAAAAACTACTGAAGAATATGCACACAGAAAACACGGAGATTTATAGTGGTTCCCCGTGTTGGGTACGTCCACTGTCCCGTCTTGCCTATCTACCACAAAGGGATAGATTCGGCTACTTCACCTTTATCTCAGATAACAAACAATCTTACACCTCGGAGCCTCAACTCATACAACTCGGAGACAAAGCTCTTACCAGTCGGAGAACAACCTCTCCTACAGCTCGATGCAAACACAGATCTACAACTCGATCCAAACACGAATCTACAACTCGATCCAAACACGGATCTACAACTCAGTGGGAAAATCTCCTACAAAAGTAAAAAGGATTTACACAATAAAGATTATAAATAATCTTATTTAGATCTAAAGTCTTTGACCCTTCGTTCTTCGGAAAGATTGATCTTGAATGTCTTGAAAAATAAGGAAAATCTGAATGTTTTGAGGACTAGATCTGAACACACGGATCGACTAGATCTGAGTAGAATCGAAATCTTTAGAGATCAACGATCTAGTCAAAAAACACATAAATTAAGACAAACAAGAAATGATTAAAAACATAAATTAAAAACATACCTCTGTAAATTTAATGAGATTTTCATTTTCCTTGTGTAATATGATTAATTATATTTGTCATATTTATGAATATGTGAAATAATCATGGTCAAATTAACTTAGCAAATTTCAATTTTCTGGGTGGATACTTTTTAATTATATTTGTCATATTATGAATATGTGAAGTCATGTAGTTCCTGTTCAATGATATAATTTTTTTATAAAAGTATTAGTGGAATCTAAATGATCATATTATTATGAAAAATTGTGATTCTTTGTTAGACTCATTTTTACGTCATGATAAAAACTACTGAAGAATAAGCTCCAAAATTTATATACTGGAATCCACCTCCTGTAACGGCTAGAAAAAACATTCCATATTGTGACGTGCGAAGTTTACTGTACATGGCTATCATTCAGAAATTTGAAATTTGAAGAAATAAACCCTAAGTATAATTCCTCGAGTATCGTCAAGAATAATTGAGTATACTCGTCGAACTGTAGTGAAACTCGTCGAAATTAACTTAGAGAATATCAGCCCGATCGAACCTATAACTCGACGCCTAGTTGAAGTCATACTCGACGAATCCGACGACTATCGGCTAGCTCACACGACAAATTCGACAAGTATCGACTGATATACTCGATGCATTCGATGCATAAGCTGAGTGATATACGACGAATATGACTTAGAAAAATCCAGAGAAGTAAATTCGTAAACTCAAAGGTATACCCAATGAGTCTCGACGAATTCAGCGTGTATCGACATGTATATATATTCGACAAATTTGGCGGGTATCGAAAGATACACTCGACGAATTCGATGAGTATACTTGATGATACTCGACGACTTTTACTTCACTGATTTTACAGATCTCAAAAATTATACCTTAAGTAAATACGAAGAGTTCGACGAGTGTTGGTAAGTATACACAATGAATTCGACGAGTATCCAGGAGTATACTCGACGATTTCAACGAGTATCCACTAGTATACTCTACAAATTTTACTTAGGTAAATTTATGTTCTTCTGATTCTAGCACCTGTGTTGGGTCCCTACTATACCTTATAGCTAGCAGGGCTGATATTATGTTTGTCACATGCCTTTGTGCTAGGTTACAGGTGAACCCTAAAGAATCTCATCTTATTTTTCTAAAAAGGATTTTAAGTTATATAAAGGGTTGTCCTAGTCTAGGTCTCTGGTATCCTACTGAGTCAGAGTTTGAGTTAACTGGATACTCAGATGCTGACTTTGCTGGATGCATAGTGGACAGAAAAAGTACCTTAGGAACTTGTCAGTTCCTTGGTATGAGATTAGTGTCCTGGTTTTGCAAGAAGCAATCATCTGTGTCCACATCAACTCCTGAAGCAGAATATATTACAGCTGGCAGTTGTTGTTCCCAGATGCTGTGGATTCAAAATCAACTCCTAGACTATGGGTTCAACTTAAGTAATTCAACTCTACTATGTGATAACACTAGTGCTATTGCTATAACACAAAATTCAGTCCGTCACAGTAGGACTAAGTATATAGACATTAGACATCATTTCATTAGAGAATGTGTAGACAAAAATAAAATTAATCTTGTCTATATCTACACTGACTTACAAAGAGCTGACATATTCACCAAACCATTGGATGAAAGAAACCACTTGTTCTTTGTAAATCAGCTTGGTATGATCAATGGAGAAGGCTTAGTTTAGTTTCTGCCTGCACTCGACGAGTTTTTTAGAGTTCGTTGAACGGAGATCGACGAACTCTCTGTGAGGAGTTCGACGAAACTTACTTCAGAAAACTTTCGTTGACCAGAGCTCGACGAAATGTCTTCAAACTTTCAGACTGAGATCGACGAATTGTTTAACTCCAAATTATTTTGTCGACCTCAGATCGAAGATATTTTTTTTCGTGAAACGGAGTCTATCGTTTCATATTTCGGAAAACCTTATATTTAGGTTTTCTTCGACCTCCGTCCCGCGCTTTCAGTTCCCTTTGCACTTGATCTTCGTTTTCTCTCTTGCAGGTGCACTCATGGCGATTCCAACAGGAACACTTGCATCAATGAAATTTGATACAGGATTCGACGTGGATTTCAACTCCTTCAAGCACTCAGATCCAATCTTCCTACATATTCTTAAACTGCTGGAAGACCGGCAACTGAAGAATCTGCTAACCACCAGAATCAAATTACCTAGCACCAAAATCAGAGAATGGGTATATACTGCATCTACAGCTGAGTACAATACCATGATCGGATCAATAGCGGGTACTGCCGTCCCTCTCTCTCTCGCCGTCTTAACTGAAATTTTTGGTTTAATTAATGGAGAAGAAGAATTATAAATTGGTAATGATGAATATGATATAATGCTGAGTTTGATGGGTTATTCTGGAGAAAACCTAAACAAATTGCTAAAGAAACACCTGTCCGCTGAGTTCAAGTTTCTCGCAGATATTGTTGGGAAAGTCTTGTTGGGAAAGTCTTGCTGGGCAAGCACACTGCGCACGACTATATAACCAGTATCAATTTCTGGTTATGTGTGCAGTGGTGAATAAGAAACAGGTGAACTGGGCACAGATCATTTTTGATCTTATCCGAAAAAAGAACAATAAAAAGGAAGTTAACTTTGGAAGGATCCTGTGGATCTTCTGGAAAGAAAAAGTTGCTGAATCACTGATCTCCCAGCCCACATTCATCAATGCCAGCAAAAGGCTCACTTGTGCCTTGTTTGGCAGGTGGGAGAGGACAATCACAAAGCCCTCTAAGGCTTCATCCTCTGCCACCCAAACTTCTGAGAGTACAAGCGCTGCTCCAGCCAATTCCCACCCTTCTGAAGAGCTCCCATCCAACAATATTCCATCCATCAATAATCCAGCTCTCCAAACTCCAACTCAGCCAGCAACTCAACAAACCCCGGCTTCCACCCATGTTACAGTCTCTACTCCCACACCTCCATCATCCCAAATTCCTCAATCTCCAACTCATATTCCCTCATCTACACCTTCCCCCCAACTTGATACATCACTACTAACACCACCCTTATCTCCTCTTCCATCATACCTGAATAACATTCCCCTATCCAACCTGTCATCCCTCCCTACATTCAATTTACTATCTTCCACCATAAATACTCCTTCTCCTCCAAATGAACCTTCACAAGACATTCATATGCCAGATGCTCCACTTCTCACTCCACCAGCTCCTACTATCACCACCTCTATCCCCATTCAACCACCTCCTGCCACAACC
Organism: Platanthera zijinensis; assembly: GCA_039513925.1. Lineage (NCBI taxonomy): Eukaryota > Viridiplantae > Streptophyta > Magnoliopsida > Asparagales > Orchidaceae > Platanthera > Platanthera zijinensis. The sequence continues at coordinate 73,847,017 of CM077096.1, forward strand.
TCTGCCCCTACAATCTTAGATCCCTCTATCATGCAACCACTCCTTGAACTCCTCAAACCACTCCTCCAGACCATCGTCGCCGAGGCAATTTCCCCTCTTATTGCGTCCATTTCCATCCTTTTTGCACAAGTTTCTGCTCTCACTACTGCTCCCTCTTCAGAAAGGGGCCTGGCTTCAGTTACTACTGAACCCAGACAGGGGGAGATACTCAATGAAGAAGCAGCAGCAGTTTAACCAGCATAACCAACAGCAGTTGCACCATCAAAACCAACAGCAGTTGCACCAGCAGAACCAACAGCAGTACCAGCAGCAGGAACAGGTGCTGATATGGAAACAGATTTCATGAATTTTCTTGAATCTAATATGGAAACAGATGATGCAGAAACAACAGCCTTAGTAGCAGATGCAAATAACATTTATTATTGTACATATATTATAGTGTCAAATACTCAAGAGATCACTTTGCTAGAGATTCTGCCTGGAAGGGTCTATTTCATTAATCCCAAAGTGAATCTAGCAGTTTTGCTAAAAGTATTTGGGTCATATATTTATTTATGTCTTTCCTTCCCCATTCTATCATCTAAATCCATAGTGTGATATACCTCTCCTGCTAGCTCAGAGATGTATAAAGACAAGTTTGACAGCCCCTCCAGCAAATAAGTCTGATGACCAGACATCTAGCTCTCCTGGGCCATCCTATGTTATGGATGATGGCCCTCTCCCCAATCTTGATGATATTATAGCTCAAGACATTGCTATGGAAACTGAAGCAGTCCATGCTGAAGTTGTCCCTACTCCAGGAAGTAAAGAAATTCCCAAAGATACAATAAGACAAATTGATGAAATGTATGACAATCCACAAGAATCAGATGATGATGATGATGATTCTGATGATTCTGATGAGGATCCAAAGAAGAAGAAAGTTTCTAAGAAGAGAAAAGCTTCTCCACCTTGCCTCCAAAACCCAATCCTACAAATGACACACCATACTATATTCTGCATAATATTACCCCTATAAGACTATGTCAGCATGGATGTGGCTATCAAAAAAAGATCAAAAGGCAAGGAAGAAGGGCAGAAGATACTCCCCTCCACCTCAGAAGTTTAAGAGAGGTCCTCCTCCTCCTCCTCCTCCTCCTGCTAGTGATTCAGGAGCCACTTCTCAAAGTTTAGATGTATCTTCCAAGCCTACATCCTTCACCAGAACATATCAAAGGCAAGAAAGGTCATCCAGACATCAATCTCAAAGTGGCAGTCAGCAGCAGAGAAATACTAGTTCAGCTGAGCAGATAAAGGAAATAGTTTACCAAAAGTCTTTATTTTCTCCTCCTCAATATCAAGCTCAACAAAGAAAGCATACAAAATCTCATAAGCCTAAAAGAAAATACAGTGAGACTGCACCTCCAAAGTCCCTATATACACAGAGTGATGAAAGCCAAACAACAACAAATTTCCAAGCATAGTCCACTCAATTCAAGCATGTCACCCTGCTACCCTTACAAGATGATCAATCATCTGTCAATCAGGATGTTGATCCCAACTTCAGGATGGCTAGGCTCTAAGAGTTAATTGGTCTGTCATAAATTAAGAAGGCTAGAGAAGAAGGAGAAAATCCAACTAAGTTTACTACTATGTCTTCATACAGAGAGAAAGAGCTGGATAGACTTCAAGTAAGCAAGAAGGTGTTTAATCCTGCAGAATATATGACAATACACCCAGAGACTGTAGTACCTAGAACCTCCACCCTGACAGTGATTGGAGCAGCAGATATGTACATATCAAAGAAAGAAGCTGCTAATCCTGACAGGGAAATCATTTTTACTCAGTCTGGGGATAAGAGCAAAGAAGCAAAGCCAAAGGAGAAGAAACAGAAAAACTAGAACCTGGACTGCTATATAGTATATTTTTGATAAACTGTGTCTTATGTTACAAAGCTAACTGTGTAAATATATCTGCTGCACATTTATTATTTAAATTCTCTGCCATATATATATTGTGTTCTTGCTTTGTACATTTCCTTTTATTGAGTCTAGAATCAGTAACCTCACCCAAATAGGGAGAGATTGTTGGATCCCTAGTTGGATTTAGGCTAGGTTCACTAAGTTAGGATATGACCCAATATGTATAGACCAAGGTCATGGTTGTGTCCTAGAGTCTAGGTCAAGTCCTTAGAGTCAACAATACAAAGGACCAGCCTCCAACACTGCCAGAGTCTCAAGACTTAGAGAAAATTCAAGACTTAGAAAAAGAGTTCTACGTTCGTCGATCTCAGGTCGACGAAAGTCGTGCTCAGCTCGACGAACTCTTTTTTCTCTGTTCTCAGTTCAACGAACACCAGATGTTGTCTTGACTCAACGCTAGATAATGTCTCGACACTCAACGCCAGATAATGTCTCGACACTCAATGCCAGATAATGTCTCGACACTCAACGCCAGATAATGTCTCGACACTCAATGCCAGATAATGTCTCGACACTCAACGCCAGATAATGTCTCGACACTCAACGCCAGATAATGTCTTGACACTCAATGCCAGATAATGTCTCGACACTCAACACCAGAAGACATCTTAAATATTCTAAGTCCAAAATGCAAACTCAGCTCGACGATCTTGGACTTTAGCTGGACGAACTCAGTTCTCAGGACTCAGCTCGACGATCTTGGATCTCAGCTCGACGAACTTGGTGCACAGAATAGGAAAGTCATCAAGCAGCAGTCAGCCAATCAGAGGTCGACAATCTTGGATCTCAGCTCGATGAACAACAATTCTCAGCTCGACGAACTGTGGACTCAGGTCGACGAATCCAGACTTGGTTGTTTCTCTCTTCTGTTCCTATTTTATTGCAATGATTCCTGAGTAATTAATGCTCTAATATTCTCTGAATATTACCGTTAGACAAGAGCATTAATTATGGTCTTCATCAGGATTATTGCCTGTCATTTTTCTAAGGGACAGTTGGGGAAACAAATCAATGCCAAATAATTCCAAGACTGTCAGCATTAATTGCAGGAAGAATTTCAAAATTCAAAAGAACTTCCACACGGAAAATATAAAAATACAGATTTCCCTTCTTCCTGTAAGATATACAACACACAAGACAGAAGAGCAAAAAAATATACACACATAATACTCTAGACACAGAACATCAATTAGTCAAGAAATCAACTACTGTTAAACCAGAAGAAGAACAGCTGTCTGAAGAAGAAGAACAATCATACAATTCAAGAGTCTTCTTCTGTCATTCTCTCAGGAATCTTCAATAGGACAACAGCCACTGCATCTGTCAAGAAGTTCCTGAAGTTCTTCTTGTTGAAGTTGAAAGCTTGAAGGCCTATCACCCTGAAGCAAAACTCCATTTAATCCTGAACAAACTCAGTATCTCAGGGGGAGCTTTTGTCACCATCAAATCCACAAGTCTTCTCAGTTGTTTGAGAAAGAGAAGACACCATCACTTTCTCACCCCCTATGTAAAAAGGGTTCTCTACTCCCTTCAAAAGTGATTCCTGGTTGCAAGTCTCCTAACCAAAAGACTTGAGGTTTGGTTTTTGAGCACCTTACCAAAAGCTCATTGGTGGCAGTCACCTGATCAAAAACCTGAGTGGATTCCTACTAGGGTAGTAGAAGAGTGGATGTACCCAAGTTGGGGAACCACTATAAAGTTCTTGTGTTGTCTGGTTGCCCTTTTTCTTTTGTTCTTGCTGTGGCTGTATTAGTTAGGATACTGTTATTTTTATTAGTCTAATCTGTTGTGCTGTGATATATCACCCAAGTTCTAGAACAAGGTTTCTTGTTCAGCAAAAAGTTTTAATCACTAGATATACTCTATTCACACCCCCCCCCCCCCCTAGAGTATATTAGATCTAACCCTCACTTTCAACCTGGTCCTTCCTTGATCCTTCTAATGCACTTGGAATAGAAGTACACCACAATAGAGAGATTACATGTGAGTCAATACATTGGCCTATACAATGAAAGATTACATTTTATAGTCTTGTGTTTCCTGACCCACTGTAACCTGACATTGGGTTGTACTTAGAAACATCGTCTTGCAAACACAACACTAGAAAATAACATCAAATACAAACTCAATTCATCTTAGTTCAAGGGACACTTCTTCAAATCAGAGTTATTATGGATACAATACCCAACAATCTCTCCATATTTGAAGAAGTCAAAACCCTACAAACTAAGGTGAATTGTTCACACAATAATCTTAAAATATGAACATGAAAGAACATATAAAATTAAGAAACAAGAGCATTCCCAGTCAAAACACTAAATTATATATATAATAAAAAGTTCTGTAGAGACAACCAAAGCTCACAACCATCAACTAAAAACCAATTAGACAATTTTTCCCTTGTTTTTTCTAATATTGTCTGTCAAAGTAGGCTTTTGGCTTTGGATAATAATTCGGCGGAGCTGGAGGAGCTTCCAGATCATCAAATCTATATTTTCTGAAATGTAGCCTTCTTTTAGCATTAGCCACTTCATACTTCTGCCACTCTTCCTTGCTATAATGATCCCATCTATTTTCATTTTCCAAGTCTAGTAATTTGTATGTGTCTAAGATAATGCTCTAGGATATTGGACTCCACACTTCAACCATCTCTTTATTGGGCTCAGATCTTACAGAAGAGGGACCTTCACCATATTTTCTTCTTTTAAGAGCTGGTAGAGGTAAGTATTCAACTATTTGAATTTCAGGTTCGACAGCAGTAGCAGCAGCAGATCAAGGTCCATACTGAGAGAAGTCCCGAGTGTCTGTCCAATACTGTGAATAGTCCGGAGCAGGATGGACATTATTAAGTACTGGACCAGGCACTACAGGTTCAGGAATTCTATCATGAGTCTAACCTTGCCCACCAAATAGCTCATTATGAAGCCAGCTGAAGTTATCATAAGTGTATGTGTTTACAGCCTTGAATTGTTCTTTTATCTAGGCTTCCATAACATCTACCTTGGTTTGTAATGCTTTCTCCGCCTTTTGGACTTCTTCAAGTACCTTGGCTGCAATAACATTGCTATAGTAGACCATTTGGTCGTCAAAATATTTCATCCCCTCATTTTGGGTAGTAATGATCGTTTTGGCATTAGCATCAACATTCTGGAGGACAGTCAAGTTGCTCTTCAAGCCTGCCATAGTATGTACAATGGTCTGACCACCCTGCACAAACCATGAATCTAGCCTAGAATCCAGCTTATCAAAACGTACCTTAATCTCAACAAGGTCGTTGTTCATATCTTTCTTTATTTCTTTGTCTTTCTTCATCACTTTATTCAAAGAGCGATCAAAACTTGTATGTTGCTTGGCCATCAAGGCTTCTATGGATTTCAGAAGAGGAATGTATGCACTTGTACTAGGTGTGTCTACAACTGGAACACTTGTAAGGGAAGGGAGATCTTCATCTTCCTCTGAGTCACTAGAAGAATCTTCTATGGGAGAAACATTAGCTTTAGATAGTAGTCCAGTATCGGGAATCTCTAGGACAGGAGGATGCACCTCTGCATCTCCTTCCTCATCAGAAAGATCAATAATTTCTACTTCCTCTACTGGGGGGTCCACCAGGAATTTTTTGTAATTCTGTTCTGAAGTTTTCACGCAAATCTGTCCAACTCAGTTTGAATTGACATTAAAGGATGACTCTGCTCCCCCTCGGTCCTTACAGGTAGAACATCTGGGAGATTTACAATCGGATTCTCTGTGGCAACAATCTCAGTATAATCATTCACATCACCAGTAGGTGGAAGATCCTCATCAGCATCTATGTCATAATCAGCAACATCTAAGTCAGGGTAGCATCAACATCTACCACAAGATCAGTAGTATCCAATTCAATATCAGCATCATCCATCTCATCATTGTCCTTTCTGCAACTATCTCAGTAGCAGCAGCCCTACCAATATCAGCAATCACTGTATGGATATCATCGATCTCTGCAACTGAGTCTTATATCATTGTCTCTGCATGCTGAACCACTGCATCTGAAGCATTAGAAACTATAGAAGGAAGAACCACCAAGGGCACTATCTTAATAGCCACTTGTGTCATAGTAGGCTCCCCCTCAATTCATGCACTCAGTCTCTCAGAAATCTCACTAGGGGTAGGAGAAGAAATCCTTTCGTAAGGAATTACCTCCTCCTCCTCTTTAGGCAGCACTCTGGCTCCACCTGGCCTCTGGATCCTCCTATCCCACCTAGAGAAGATTGATGAGTCTATTTTCTTCAAGTGGTGGATAGGGACACCTTTGTTCATATCGAAGATCACGGTCAAGCTGATTCAGATACAAACTCATAATTCAGCCAAAATTTAGTGCTCGAAGACTACCTTTAATCCTGGAAAATATCACTACACCCCAGTCCAGTTTCTTTCGGCAGATGATGGCTACAAAAATCTTGAACATTTTATGGAAAGGAAATTGTGGGATCTAGTCTTGCATAGCAGAACCTTTCCAATGATGTGTGATAGTAACTTGCCTTCCTCATTCATTCCTTTGCGCTTAATTGCCTTGGTACCTCTGGGCAAACCACAGAATAACTGAGCCCTTGAGAAATCCTCTTCTTCAATCTGATTGGCCTCATTATATTCTGGAAGCCGCAAGTACCTTATAAGGATGGACGCCTTCACCTTAACTCTGATCTGACGAACTTTGCTCTTGATCACTGTGTCTTCTGGTGAAGCTTTACATTGGAGAAGAATTTATGAACATCTTTATCCAACACTTTGCACAGATGTTCAAGGATGAAAGAGAGGCCAGCAATTCTAATATGAGTATCATGTTTCTGAATTCATCGGAGGCCGAGGCAAACCCAATTCGCACAAGTTCTCCACCACCGAGCAATTCACTAGTACTGCGAGGAGCCATGGAAGACAGAGAGTGGAGAACCTAAATAATTGGCTGGGGAGGACTACTGCGATTGCCGAGACTGAAACGAGAAGTGAAGTAAAATCTCTAGAAGACTAGAATAGCTGATGTTATTGTCGGAACTTGCTTGAATGGCTTCACGAAATCGAATCGACGACGAAGATGTGGTTCTGTCACGGGATTCGAATCGCCAGGAGGAAGAAATTGGCGGAATCCGAAGGGCTCATTCGACGGAATGAGTAAGGTTTGCCCGAGAACTTTCATATATATATATATATACATACATATACATATATATATATATATATACATACATATATATATATATATATATATATATACATACATATATATATATATATACATACATATATATATATATATATATATATATATATATATATATATACATACATACATATATATATATATATATATATATATATATATATACATACATATATATATATATACATACATATATATATATATATGGGTTTGGAATATATAAACTTAAGCTTTTTTAAGACTAAAAAATCTTGAGTTGATTCTCCCACAATACAAGTCGGAATTAGACAAATAATATATGCATTTTATAGCCAAGAACGAGATCTACAACTTTCATGTTAAACATTTTTCCAAATTTTGCACGGTTTAGCCGGAATCTGACCCGAAAGGTAGCTAGCTCGAATTTTGAAATTTATTATTATTATATTCATTTCGAGCCAGCAACATTTTGGGCGAGATTCCGGCCAAACCGTGCAAATTTTGAACAAATGCTCAACATAAAAGTTGTAGATCTTGTTCTTGGATACAAAATACATATATTACTTGCTTAATTTTGATATGTATTGTGGGAGAACCAGCTCAAGCTTTTTTAGGCTTAAAAAAGCTTGAGCTTATATATATTATTCTGTATATATAAGACGGGGGAAAACGGCGTGTACCTGAGAACCCGCAGCTCTTCGAATCCAATATAAAAGAAAATTTGACCTAAGTCCAATTCGTCGAGATTCACCGAAAGCTAAGCTGAATTCGTCAAGTTTTGTCATGGACACTAGCAGTATTTCGATGAATCGTGGATTTCCAATGAGTAATATCCTACGAATTCTCATTGGAAAATTTTCTCTGCTTAGTGATGTACTTCCCGAGAGAATTTCTGTCTCCTTAGACATCTTCAAAAGTCCTTATTTAGCATGCCCAGTTCCATTTTGAAAAACAAGAACTTGGCGTTATCCAATGGCTTCGTGAATATATCTGCGACCTGCTTATTCATAGGGATATAACTGAGAGTTATGTCCTTGTTCTCCACATGCTCCCGGATGAAGTGATATCTGACTTCGATGTGCTTTGTCCAGATGTGAAAGACTGGATTATTTGCAATTACTATTGCACTGGAGGAGTCACAAAACTTCGGTATCTTCTTGAATTTCAGGTTATAATCCTCAAGCTGATTCCTGATCCAAAGAAGTTGTGCGCAATAACTACCAGCAGAGATGTACTCTGAATCGGCAGTGAAAGTTGCCACATAATTTTGCTTCTTGTTGCCCCATGAAATAAGCCTTCTTCTGAGGAATTGACACGTCCCGGAAGTGTTTTTATTATCATCCTTGCTACCTGCAAAATCTACATCTGAAAATACAATTAGCTTGACATTTTTACTTCTTGGGTACCATAAACCAAGATTTGGTGTACCCTTAAGGTATCTCAAAATCCTCTTTGCAGTGACGTAATGAGATTCCTTAGAGATCACCTGAAATCTAGGTCACGCATATGTTGAAAATATTATGTCTGGTCTACTAGCCGTAAGGTAGAGCAAGAACCCAATTATGCTTCTATACTTTGTTTTATCAAAAGGTTTCCCTTTTTCATCCTTGTCCAGAGACATAGTTGAACTCATTGGAGTCATCATCGAGGTTGTGTTCTCCATTCCGAATTTCTTAAGTAACTCATTGGTGAACTTCGTCTAAGAGATGAAAATTCCATCGTCAGATTGTTTCACCTGAAGTCCTAAGAAATATTTCAGCTTTCCCATACTGCTCATTTCAAACTTCCATTGCATGAGTTTAGAAAACTTCTTGCAAAGGTTATCTTCCGTAGAGTCAAAAATAATGTCATTTACATAGATTTGCACTAGCAAAATCTTATCTTTTACTTCCCTAAGAAATAATGTCTTGTTTATCTTTCTTCTTGTGAACTTGTTCTCAAGAAAAAAGCTAGACAACGTCTCATACCAAGCTCGGGGAGCTTGTTTTAAGCCATATAGGATTTTATTAAGAAAATAAACATAATCAGGGAAAGTTGAGTTGATAAAACCTGGTTATTGTGCTACGTATACATCCTCTTCTAGGTCTTCGTTGAGGAATGTTGAATTCACATCCATCTAATAGACTTTGAAGCCTTTGTGAGCAGCATACGCCAAAAACAACCTTATCGCTTCGAGACGGGCCACTGGAGCAAAAGTCTGATCGAAGTCGATCCCTTCTTCTTATTTGTACCCTTGAGCTACAAGCCTGACTTTGTTCTTTATAATCACTCTGTTTTCATCCAGCTTGTTTCTGAATACCTATTTGGTACCGATCACGTTATGTCCTTTGGGTCTGGGCACCAACTCCTAAACTTTACATTTTTCAAACTGATTGAGTTTCTCTTGCATAGACATAATCCAAGAGGCATCCTTGTTCGCTTCTTCAAACTTCTTTGGCTCAACCTGAGATAGAAAACTAAGATGTAGAACTTCGTTAGCAGTACCTCTTCTGGTTCTAACACCATCACCTGGCTCTCCAATGATCAGATCAGTTGGGTGATCTCTTAGGTGTCTGAATGCCAGATTTCTTCCTCTCCCACCAGCAGGTTCTGTCATGTGTGCTTCATCTCTTGCAGGTTGAGGTAGTTCTTCATATATTCGTTCTTCATCTACCACACTTGGATCGACGACCTTGACTGAGCTTGGAGCATCTTCCTTAACCACTTCTTCCAAGCTTAGTTACTTTAACCTGGTACCTGCATCTACACCAACAACACTAGACGAGCTGTTATGAAGCATGTTTGTCTCATCAAATACAACATTTATAGACTTTTCTACCGCTAGGGTTTTTTGTTAAAAATTCTATAAGCCTTACTATGACTACTATACCCTATGAAAATAACTTCAAAATATTTTTCACCAAACTTCGTGCGATAATATTTCTCATTGTTAAGTTCGAAGCATTTACTGTCAAAGATCCTAAAGTAGGACATAACTGGTTTTCTCCCCTTCAACAGTTCATATGGAGTTTTACAATGGCTTTGGTTGATTAAAGCTCGGTTTGCACGTGACAAGCAGTATTGACCGCTTCGGCCCAGAAGTACTCTGTTAGTGAAGCGTTATTCAACATAGCCATACATGCTTCAATGAGGGTTCTATTCCTTCACTCAGCAACTCCATTTTTGTTGTGGAGTATGCGGAGATGAAAAATCATGAAAGATACCTTGACTTCCATAGAATTTTGTTTTGGCAGCAGACTCAAATTCGGTCACGTGATCACTTTTGATTTTGACCACCGAGTAGTTCAATTCTTTCTGAATTTGCCTAACAAAATTAGTGAAAGCCTCAAAAGTGTCTGACTTGTGTTTCAGAAAGAACACCCAAGTAAAATGGGAGTAATCATCAACAATGACCAACGTATAAACTTTACCTCCTAAAATGTGAATTGGCATATGGCTGAATAAGTCCATGTTAAGTAATTACAAGCTTCTAGAGGAATCTTTTTCAGAAATATCCTTAAAGGTAGCCCTTGTCTGCTTACCCATTTATAATGTGTAGCATGGACTCTCTTTAATGCACTTAATGTTGGGGGCATCACGCACCAAGTTGTGAGAAAACAATATATTTATTGTTTGGAAGTTAATATGTGTTAATCACTTGTGTCATTGGTCACAGAGAGACATACTATCTTTTGCTAAAAAGCACACTGGTGTAAAATTGTCTAAATATAGAAATTTAAGTAGAAAATATTTCTACTTCGATTGTCTGTTAAGATTATCTCCAAATTAGCAGACAATTTTATCAGACACTTGTCCTTGTAGAACTCAACGATATAGCCTTTGTCACATAATTGACTTATACTTATCAGATTATGTTGTAATCATTCAACATAAGCCACGTTTGTAAAAGAGACTATGTTGTTGGAAATCATATTGTAGCCTTTAGTAATTCCCTTGACAGACCCTCTAAAGATAACCTTTGGTCTGTCTTCAACTGTGGTAAAATCTAGTAGTAGGCTTCTAGTCCCGATCATATGCCGAGAGCATCCACTGTCAAATACCAGATTGGTGTTTTGTTGGCCTTTGGACGTACCTGCAATCATAAATCATTTTACCTTAGGAACCTAAACAGATTTAGGTCTTTGGTTCCTTGTTAGTTAAACACCACTTGGAACATTAACGTTGCGAGTGGTCAGTCTCGCACTATTAACTCGTGGAGTTTCAAGCTTTACTGGATGAAACCAGTAATCTATGACAAAGTGACCAATCTTGTCGCAACATCAACAACCAAACCTATTGTACCTTCTCTTGTACTCCTACTTTACCTTTTGAACAGAAGATCTAGCAGGGGTCACTGACTTGGAATTTGAAGCCTCATAATTGCAGTATACACAAGGCTTCACTATTTCCTTAACCTTGGGAACAACAGTGTTGGCTTTTGGAGCCTTCTTGCCACTTGGTCCATGAACGTAAGAACCATAGTTTTTTAGAGTAATTTCCTCATAAGGTGCTTTGAAAACACTAGCACCAAAGTCTCGAGGATGGGGCCATCCTTGGTAGTGCCTTTTTGGCTCCACGTAAGTAGGCCATCAAGGTGACCATAGGACGTCTCAAGGTCGTATTGATTTGTTGGGAAGATTACCTTTTTAAATGAGGGCTGACCTTAAGATGCCTTCTCTTTGCCTTTGGTACTGGCTTTCTTAGCAGCTTTACCTTTTCCAGCAACGTGTCCAAGACCACTACCCTTCTTAGGAGTAGAAAAATCATCAATGAGGGGAGGAATGGTCTTTGGCTTCGAGTAGCTTTCAACTAGCTTCCTTTCCACCAAGAACTTTTCTTCCAGCTCATCTAAGTATTTCTCCTTCTAACTTAATAATTCAGCGGAGCATTTTAATTCCTCTCGTAAGGAGTGAACTTCGTTTCTGAGAGGAGTTAATTTAGCAATTTGCTCCCTCGGGCTTGATTCCACTGCCATGAGAGAAGCAATCTCTTTTAATTGTTTTTTGACTACCTTGCGGTATTTGTCAAAAGCTTTCAAGAGTTCTTGATGTTGAACCATCAAGTCAGCTTCATCTTCCTCAGAAGAGTAGTCTTCATGACCATTAGTGGAAGTTTCTGACTCAGAGAGGATTGTGTGAGAGTTTACCTTCTCATGAAATTGGGAGTCGCCCACCTCCTCATCTGATTGAGCCATGAGCCAGAAGTAAGCTTCTTCATTTTTAGAGCTTGACTCACTTGAGTCATTGTCGCTGAGAGTCTTGGACTTCTTTGTGACGAAGCTCTTCTCTTCCTTCCTCTTACCTTTTAAGGATCTCTTGTCTTCTTTCTTGGATCCTTCCTTCTTCTTGTACGGACACTCTGCAATCACGTGTCCTAACTTGTTACAACAATACTAAACAATGTCAGAGGAAGAATGTTTGTTCGGTTTAGATGTATACATGTCCTCTCAGTTGTATATTTTCTTAGACCGATCACCATCACGATGAGGTATTCTAAAGTCTGATGAGGAGGACTGATTTTTCATTTGCCTCCCCTTGCTAAGCAATCTCTTGAATTACTTGGAGATTAGTGAGAACTCTCCGTCAGATAATTCAGAGTCTGACGTGCTTGGCTCAGAGTCTTTTGGGGTATCTGAAGCTTGTGTCCTTACTAATGACACAGCTTTAGACTTTCTTGTTCCTTCGGCTTTCAGAGTTACTGACTTCTCTCTGCTTGAAGTCCTGTTGCTTTGCTTCTCTTTCTTTCTAGTATTCATCTGAAGTTCATAGGAGATCAGCTTTTCGAAAAGGTTCTGCGGGTCAATCTCTGGCAGCTTCCCGAACTCCTTAATGGTTACTACCTTAGTATCCAGTCTTTTGCCAGGGATCTGAGGATTTATCGTTGAGCTCACCATTAGTGAATGTACGACCATAGTTTCTTGATTGAGTAGAGATCTGCGATCTTCTCTAACCTCTTCAGTTCTTTCCATGAGAACTACGTGACAGTCCCACATCTCTTTGGCAGATTTGCAGTAGAATAAATTTTGAAGCATTGAATCATCCACTGCACTGGCTATAATATTCTTTACCTTCTTATCTAAAGAGACCAATGCAATTTCATCCTTAGTCAGATCCATCATCTTCTTAGGGATCATGACAGTCGGATTCAAAGCAGACGGCTGTGTTGGAATATGAGGTCCTTCAACAATTTGAAATATCCTAGGATCTGCTGCTTCCATGAATAATCTGACTCTTTCTTTCCACATAGGAAAGTTCTCTTTTGTGCACACAGGTAACTTCATCGAGGACATATCCTTACTTCTGTTCATAGCAATAGAGCGGAATCTCTTGATACTAGATAAGAGATCTTGTTCAAGATGTTAGCCTTATATCGAACAATACTCCTCTAATACCAATTGAAAGTATCTAGTATCGACCTAAATCACCTAGATGAGGGGTGAATAGATGTGTTTTGCATTTTTTTGCAGAATAAAAACTACTAAAGAATGAGCACATAGAAAACATAGAGATTTATTGTGGTTCTCCGTGTTGAGTACATCCACTGTCCCGCCTCGCCTATCTATCACGAAGGGCTAGATTCGACTACTTCACTTTTATCTCAGATAGCAAACAATCTTACACCTCGGAGCCTCAACTCCTACAACTCGGAGACAACGCTCTTACCACTCGGAGAACAACCTCTCCTACAGCTCGATCCAAACACGGATCTATAACTCGATCCAAACACAGATCTACAACTCGGTGGGAAAAACCTCCTACAAAAGTAAATATGATTTATATAATAAAGATTACAAATAATCTTATTTAGATCTAAAGTTTTTGATCCTTCGTTCTTCAGAAAGGTTGATCTTGAATGTCTTGAAGAATAAGGAAAATTTGAATGCTTTGACGACTTGATCTGAACACACGAATCGACTAGATCTAAGTAGAATCAAAATCTTCAGAGATCAACGATCTAGTTGACTTGGTGGAGGAAGATTGAATCGTGTAGCAAGCTTGCCGATGGCTGAGAGATGTGCGAAAAATGGATCGGGTGCCGACGAGATCTTGACATTCAGATGTTTCTCGATTAGACCAAGGAGCACGATTAGGGTTGAGTGAATTCCACCCTAAATATATATAGGAATCCTCCTCATGTAACGACTAGAAAAAAGCATTCCATACCGAGGCTTGCGAAGTTTACTGTACATGGCTATCAGGAAGAACGAGTCAGAAATTTAAAAATTGAAAAAATAAACTCTAAGTATAATTTGTCGAGTATCGTCGAGAATAACTGAGTATACTCGTCTAACTGTAGTGAAACTCGACGAAATTAACTAGAGAATTTTAGTCCGATCGAACCTATAACTCGATGCCTAGCTGAAGTCATACTCGACGAATCCGACGAATATCGGCTAGCTCACACGATGAATTCGACGAGTATCAACTCATACACTCGACGCATTTTACACATAAGCTGAGTGATATACGACGAATATGACTAAGAAAAATCCAGAGAAGTAAATTCGTAAACTCAAAGGTATACCCAATGAGTCTCGACAAATTCGACGTGTATCGACATGTATTTTCGACGAATTCGACGGGTATCAAAAGATACACTCGACGAATTCGGCGAGTATACTTGATGATACTCGACAACTTTTACTTCACTGATTTTACAGATCTCAGAAATTATACCTTAAGTAAATACGAAGAGTTCGACGAGTCCTGGTAAGTAAACACGACGAATTCGATGAGTATCCGAGAGTATACTCGACGAATTCGACGAGTATCCACTACTATACTCGACGAATTTTACTTAGGTAAATTTTCGTTCTTCTGATTCCAGCACCTGGTCCTTCTTTGATCCTTCTAATGCACTTGGAATAGAAGTACACTCCAATAGAGAGATTATATGTGAGTCAACACATTGACCTATATAATGAAAGATTACATTGTATAGTCTTGTGTTTTCTGACCCAATGTAACCTGACATTGGGTTGTACTTAGCAACATCGTCCTGCAAGCACAACACTAGAAAATAACATCAAATACAAACTCAATTCATCTTAGTACAAGGGACACTTCTTCAAATCAGAGTTATTGTGGATGCAATACCCAACAGGTTGGGGTGATACATTTGCATATGCTTATGATGTGGTAGGTCTTCGGTACAACCCAACCATCACACTGACGGGTGTACGTTGACTTGACAAGTTATTGTGGTCTAGAGGGCTAGCTTAGCTGGTGTCTTGGTGATGTTTTCCTAATGACCCTTCACTTAGCCTAAAAGACTAGGGATTCTAGCAAAAGTATGCAGGGTCTCTTCTATTGTGTTCTTAGCGTCGAGGCGTACTAAAGGTCTAGGCCTGGTAGTGTGCATACCTGCATAGGAGTGGAGACACCCGCTTCACTGCCCTCGTAGCCATGACTGGTGGTACCTGAGAGGTTTGCTGCCTCCAAAAAGTGGAAACGAAAGGTTTATACGCACATAGTGTGTGTATATGTGTGTGTGAGTTACGCTTGTATGAAACCTGTAAGTTCACCTAGTGGCAACTACCTTCACCTAGGGGGGGGGGAATAGGTGACTTATGACGTTTTTGCGGAATTAATAACAGTACCTGCACAAATAAAATAAACCACACAACACAGAAAAGACTCAAATAATTTATAGTGGTTCCCCGATTTGGGTACGTCCACTTTCCCCCTTCGACCTATCTCCCAACCAGGGACGACTCGGTCACTTCACCAACTGGATTGAAATCCAATCCTTCCACTAACGGAAGGAACCCTTCCATACATAGGAGTCACCACTCCCACAACACGGGTTGCACCCAACCCTTACAACTAGGAACCAACCGTTCCTTTACAAAGAAATAGAAACTAGAATGTATAAGGAATACAAACAACTTATGGAGATTAAGGTGTCCCTCTTCATTCGACGACGTGTTCTTGAAGTCAACGAAGAGTCTACAACCTTAGATCTCTCTTGGAATGAATCTTCCCAAAACCGGCGGCGGCTTGGAGCGGTGGCTAGGTTCTCGGAATAAGCGGCGGCGACAGAGAGATGCTGCAGTGCTATGGGGATTCAAACTTCGTAGCAAAGGAAGCAAGGTCTTCCAACGGTCACACTAGGATCGGTCGTCTCGATCGATTCGGAAGGGGAAGGTTTTTCCCGATCAACGAATCAAGAGACAAGGGATATCTGGTTAGATGCGTGAGACGCTATGCTAGACTAAGCTTCTGTCGCCGGAGATCTGGAAGAACTTGAGATCAACAGCGGCGACAACTGCAAGAACGGCGGAGACGGTCGGCGGAGCAAGATCGCGCTTTAGGGCTCGACGGCGGCTCGTCTTTTTGAATTCGCGTATTTCGTATCTCTTCCGCTCATACATACGGAGGTATATATACATTAGGTCAAGCACATGACCATTGTGGGCCCCACCAACAATAAGACCTAAGTCTGGTTCGAAATACCGCATGTAACATGGACCGGTCCAGAGAGAATCGGAAAATTGCTCAAGTCAAATTCGGCGAGAATCGTAGGTGATTCTCGATGAATCGGCGAGAATCACCTACGATTCTCACCGACTTCTACTTGGCCGAAATCTGGCTGCACTGATATAAAAGCCAGGGAGAATCGGCGGGAATCACACTTGATTCTCGCCGAATCGTTGAGAATTCAAAGTCAATCTCGACGAATCGGCGAGAATCACTTAGTGATTCTCGACGATTCTGCCTTGGAGAAATTTCTGGCGGCGTCGAGAATCCCGGCACCAACCGGCGAGAATCAGCTAGTGATTCTCGACGATTTGGACTTAGACGATTTCTCGTCTTTCCATCCGTGAGGTGGTCTTTGGCCCATCCTTGTTCCTTGTCTGCTCTTGATCTTTCATAACCATGTGCTTGGAAATAAGTACACTCCAATAGAGAGAGTACACGTAAGCCAACACACTGATTTGCTCAACTAGGGATTACGTTTCGCAGACCCGTGTATATTGACCTACTACACCCTGACATTGGTGTGTACTTAGCAATGAATAGCTGCAAGCACAACTAGAAGGATTTCATCAAATACATAGTCAATTCACCTTAGCTTGTTCAGGGCCTTCTTCAAATCAGGTACATTGTGGATACAATACCCAACAATCTCCCCCTATTTGAAGAAGCCTAAACCCTACGAGCTAAGGTGAATATAACGGCTTGGAAGAACACAACTTTGAAAAACGAGAATCAAGTGAAATTCCATACCATTATCTTTAGAGCAATAGAAGCAAATTGGAGCATGCACCTTAGCACCTTAGCCGAGAGGGTAATATCCCCCTTTTCGGCTTCTGTAAATCTGGGACTGTAGCATGAGACACCATGCTCCCCCTCAGTTCTTGCACCTTTGCTTTCACTTAAGTTCCGAGCAGAGGCTCCCCCCTAGATGCACGAGCCTGGAGCTGCTGAAGTCTTCATTCCTCGTAGTTTAGCATCCCCAATTCAGTTTTGAAAAGACTGAACTTGGCCTCGTCTAGGGGCTTTGTGAAAATGTCTGCAATCTGCTTGTCCGTGGGGACATAGCAGAGAGAGATGTCCTTGTTCTCCACGTGCTCCCGAATGAAGTGGTAGCGCACTTCAATATGCTTCGTTCTGCTGTGCGATACCGGATTGTTGGCAATAGCTATTGCACTGGAGGAGTCGCAGTACATCGGTACTTCCTTGAACTAAAGATCATAGTCTGCTAACTGATTTCTGATCCAAAGGAGTTGTGCGCAACAGCTCCCAGCCGAGATGTATTCTGACTCCGCTGTGGAGGTTGCTACACAATTCTGCTTCTTGCTATTCCATGAGATGAGCCTTCTTCCGAGGAATTGACACGTCCCGGAAGTGCTTTTCCTGTCATCCCTACTTCCTGCAAAATCAGCATCTGAAAAACCTATTAGCTCGACATCATTGTTTCTCGGGTACCACAAGCCAAGATTAGGAGTACCTTTAAAGTATCTAAGAATTCGCTTTGTAGCGACATAATGAGATTCCTTAGAGTTCACCTGATATCTGGCACAAACACATGTGGAGAACATGATATCCGATCTACTTGCAGTAAGGTAGAGCAGAGATCCAATGATGCTTCTGTATTTGGTTTCATCAAAAGGTTTCCATTTCTCATCCTTATCCAGAGACATGGTGGATCCCATTGGAGTCCTCATAGAGATTGCATTCTCCATTCCAAATTTCTTGAGGAGTTCATTGGTGAACTTCGTCTGAGAAATGAAAATTCCTTCCTCAAACTGTTTCACTTGAAGTCCCAAGGAATACTCCATCTCTCCCATACTGCTCATTTCAAACTTTCCTTGCATGAGTTTGGAAAACTTTTTGCAAAGATTGTTGTCTGTTGAGCTGAAAATAATGTCATCGACATAGATTTGCACCAGCAAGATCTTGCCTTTGACTTCCCTGAGAAATAATGTCTTGTCTATTTTCCCTCTAGAGAACTTGTTCTCAAGAAGAAAGCTAGACAAGGTCTCATACCAAGCTCGAGAAGCTTGTTTTAAGCCATATAGCGCTTTATTAAGAAAATATACATGATTAGGATAAGTAGGATTGACAAAACCTGGAGGTTGAGCGACGTATACTTCCTCTTTCAAGTCTCCATTCAAGAATGCCGATTTCACATCCATTTGATAGACTGTGAATCCTTTGTGAGAGGCAAAGGCTAGGAATAGATGGATTGCCTCGAGCCGTGCAACTGGCGCGAACGTCTGGTCGAAGTCAATCCCCTCCTCCTGTCTGTATCCTTGAGCCACCAGTCTGGCTTTGTTCTTGATGATGACCCCGTGTTCATCCAACTTGTTTCTGAAGATCCATTTGGTGCCAATCACATTTTGTGTCTTAGGTCTGGGAACCAGCGTCCAGACTTTGCATCTTTCGAATTGATGCAACTCATCTTGCATGGCCAATATCCATGACACATCTTTATTCGCTTCGTCGAACTTCTTTGGCTCAACCTGCGACAGAAAGCTAAAATGCAGAATCTTGTTAAGAGTACCTCAGCGAGTTCTGACACCGTATCGGGGATCTCCAATGATTTGATTTCAGGGATGATCCCTCGCGTGTCTGAGCTCTAGAAGTCTTGCATCATGAGCTCTAGCAATTTCTGGGGCCCCTTCCTCTTCAGGGTGGACTGCTCCATCCTGACCGTCATCCTCTCCGATCGGCGTTGAGGTGGAGACCTTGACGTATTTCGTAGTTGCATCTTTCTCGGGCTCATCCAGGTGTAGCTTGTCGAGTCTGGCACCTGCATCTTCAAGAAGACCACTGGAAGAGTTGCAATTAAGCAAACTTCCTTCATCAAATACAACATTTATTGATTCCTCTACCACTAGAGTTTTCTTGTTGAAAACTCTATAAGCCCGGCTATGGCTACTATAGCCCATGAATATGCCTTCGAAGCATTTTTCACCAAACTTAGTACGAGGGTACTTCCCATTATTCAGTACATAACATCTACAGCCAAAGATCCTCAAATAGGACATGGTTGGTTTCCTACCTTTCAGTAGCTCATACGGAGTCTTACGATGGCTCTTATTGATCAACGCCCGGTTTTGTACATGACAAGTCGTATTGACAGCCTCGGCCCAGAAGTATTCTGGGAGAGAAGCGTCATTCAACATTGTCGTGCACGCTTCAATGAGTGTTCTATTCCTCCTCTCCGCCACTCCATTTTGTTGAGGAGTGCGTGGGGAGGAGAACTCATAAAGATACCAAGTTCTTCACAGAACTCTGTCATAGCACCAGACTCGAACTCTGTTCCATGGTCACTTCTAATTTTGACCACTGAGCAGTTAAGTTCATTCTGGATCTTCTTGACAAAACTGGTGAAGATGTCAAACGTATCAGACTTGCGCTTTAAAAAGAACACCCAAGTAAACTGAGAGTGATCATCTACAATCACTAGCGTATAAGACTTCCCTCCTAAGCTATGAACTTGCATTGGACCAAACAAGTCCATGTGCAGAAGATAAAGACATCTGGAGGAGTCTTTGTCTGGGATGCCCTTAAAGGTAGCCCGAGTCTACTTGCCCATCTGGCATGCAGGACAGGGACTATCTTTAATGCACTTAATAATGGGAGCATCCCTTACTAAGTCTTTGGAAAACAGCATATTAATTGTCTTATAATTAATATATGCCAATCTCTTGTGTCATTGTTCACAAAGAGATGCACTGCCTTTTGCAACGAGGCATACTGGGGTAGAAGAATCTAGACTGAGAAAATCTAAGCAGAAAATATTTCTGCTCCTTATGCCAGTTAATACTGTCTCCGAAGAGGCACATGATATTATCAGGCATTTATCCTTGCAGAACTTAACGTCATACCCTTTATCACATAACTGGCTTACACTGATCAGGTTATGATTTAACCCCTCAACATAAGCTACGTTAGTGATAGAGAGTATGCCGTTGGAAATCGTACCATAACCTCTAGTGACTCCCCGATCAGATCCCCCAAATATAACTTTGGGTCCATTCTCGACTGGAGAGTACTCCCGCAGCAGGCTTCTTGTCCCAGTCATATGACGGGAGCATCCACTGTCCAAATACCAAATGGGAGTTTGGTTGGCCATTGGACATTCCTGCAAAACAGAATTAATTTGCCTTAGGAACCCAATCGTACTTGGGTCCTAGATTCCTCGTTAGCATACTCCCCCTCGATTGGTTAGCCCTACGAGTGGTCGGCCTCGCATTGCCAACATGAGGAGTCTCGTTATTCCTTGGATTAAACCAGCAATCCATGGCAAAGTGACCAACTTTGTCACAGCACCAGCAGTCAAGCCTGTTATACCTCCTCTTAGGCGCCTGCTTCACCCTTGGAACGTAGGGTTCAACCGGGGCCGTGGACCTGGAGGTGGAGGCATCACGATGACCACAGTCACATGATTTCTTCACCTCTTGGCTTTTCAGTGTGACAGGCTTGGCCTTAGGTGCCTGCTTCCGATTATGGCCGCTAGAGAAGTGACCATAATTTTCCACGCGGATTTCCTCAAAAGGTGTCTTGAAGACACTCTCACTGAAGTTGCGGGGAAAGGTCCAACCATCATACCGGCTCTTTGGCTTTGCAACCGAGGGCCTGAAGTGATGGCCATATGTTGACTCAAAGTCATGTTGGTTACAGGGAAAGCAGGGATTTCTGAACTCAACAGAGCTGAGTGGGGCCTTTCCCTTTTCAGCAGCAGAGGCCTTCTTAGCAACCTTATTCTTCCTCTGGTTCCTGTTTCTCCTGGAAGAGGAACCAGGTGCCCCTACGTGCCCCAAACCAGCTCCTTTGGTCTGAGCAGTGAAGGTATCAACTAGTAGAAGAACTGTCTTAGGCATAGAGAAGCTCTTAACGATCTTCTTTTCTGCCGCAAGTTGTTCTTCCAACTTGTCGATTTCCTCTTGCTTAAGATTGAGGAGCTTAAGGGACTCTGAATGCTTTGAAGTCAGGTCCAAGTGCTCCTGTCGGAGGGAGATCAAACTGGTGATCTCTTCCCTCAGGGATACACTCTCACCTTTAAGGAATTTAACTTCCTTTTTCTCAGCCTTCAGTCTCTTTCGACATTCCTCGAAAGTATTGAGCAGAAGCTCATACTTATCGAGGAGCTCAGCTTCACGGGCCGAAGGGCTATCCTCAGGGTCATCATCCTGAGACTCAGGATTAGAGTCAGATTTGGAGAGAGGGGTGTGAGCTTTTACCTTCCCGGCAAATGGGGGGCATTCTCCTTCAGAGTCAGAGCGACCCATTAGCCCAAAGTAGGCTTCCTCGTCATCGCTGGTGTCTGACGTGTCAGATTCACTTAGCGTCTTTGGCTTCGTCGCGATGTAACTCCTCTCCTTCTTCTTGTCTTTTGAGGACCTGTGCTCCTCTCCCTTTCCCTTCTCCCTCTTGCCTTGTTGGCAATCAGCCACGACGTGTCCTGGCTTGTTGCAACCAAAACAAATAATGTCAGATGAGCGGTGTTTGTTCGGTTTGGAAACATACCTGTCAGAAGAATAGTTCTTCTTCTGATGCCTTGAGGAGGATCCGTCTCTCTTTCTCTGATTCCTCAGCTTGAGGAACTTCTTGAATTCCCATGTGATAAGAGAGAAGTCTTCCTCAGACAATTCTGAGCCGGAGGAGCTTGGCTCAGAGTCTTCCTCTTCATCCTTCTTCCATGCACGAGAAGAAGCAGCACCCTTACCCTTTCTGGAATGAATGGCTTTTAGGGCCACCGTCTTTTCTTTGGTTGCGGCTTTCTCTGCTTCCTCTTCAGCCTTCCTTGTGTTCAATTGAAGCTCATAGGACATGAGCTTCCCGAACAGAATCTGAGGGTCAGTTTCCGCAAGTCTGCCAAACTACCGGATGACGCAGATCTTTGTGTCACATTCCTTAGTAAGGGACCTAAGGAACTTATCATTGAGCTCACCGTCAGTGAACACTCTTCCATATCCCTTGAGTGCATTGACAATCTTGAGGAAGTTTTCGAAGGTAACTCCGATCTCCTCCTTGGGCCCTTGCCTGAAGGCCTCATATTTCTGGTTGAGGAGGGATCTCCGATCGTCCCTCACTTCATCTGTGCTCTCCATTAATACAATCAGGCAGTTCCAGAGATCCTTGACTGTCCTGCAGTTGCAGAAGTTCTGCATCATAGAGTCGTTAACTGCGCTTACCAGGATGTTCTGTGCTTTCTTGTCGAGTCCGACCAGCACCATTTCGTCCTTGTCCATTTCCGACAGCTTCTTCGGCACTTGCCTGGTAGGATCAAGGGAAGAGGCCTTGGTGGGAACATAAGGTCCCTCCTCAACTATCATGAAGAGTCGTGGGTCGACTGCCTCCATGTAGAATCTGATTCTTTCCTTCCAGATAGGAAAGTTCAGCCTCGTGCACACAGGGATTTTGCCGGAGTACTTGAGTCCGTCCATGAAGGATATCTGTATTCTTCTTGACACTGGTGGCAGGATCTACTCAAGGAGTGAACCTTTTTGATGAGCAACCTCCCTCTGATACCACTTGTAAGTTCACCTAGTGCCAACTACCTTCACCTAGGGGGGGAATAGGTGACTTGTGACGTTTTTGCGGAATTAATAACAGTACCTGCACAAATAAAATAAACCACACAGCACAGAAAAGACTCAAACAATTTATAGTGGTTCCCCGATTTGGGTACGTCCACTTTCCCCCTTCGACCTATCTCCCAACCAGGGACGACTCGGTCACTTCACCAACTGGATTGAAATCCAATCCTTGCACTAACGAAAGGAACCCTTCCACACGTAGGAGTCACCACTCCCACAACACGGGTTGCACCCAACCCTTACAACTAGGAACCAACCGTTCCTTTACAAAGAAATAGAAACTAGAATGTATAAGGAATACAAACTACTTATGGAGATTAAGGTGTCCCTCTTCATTCGACGACGTGTTCTTGAAGTCAACGAAGAGTCTACAACCTTAGATCTCTCTTGGAATGAATCTTCCCGAAACCGACGGCGGCTTGGAGCGGCGGCTAGGTTCTCGGAATAAGCGGCGGCGACGGAGAGCTACTGCAGTGCTATGGGGATTCAAACTTCGTAGCAAAGGAAGCAAGGTCTTCCAACGGTCACACTAGGATCGGTCGTCTCGATCGATTTGGAAGGGGAAGGTTTTTCCCGATCAACGAATCAAGAGACAAGGGATCTCTGGTTAGACGCGTGAGACGCTATGCTAGACTAAGCTTCTTTCGTCGGAGATCTGGAAGAACTTGAGATCAACAGCGGCGACAACTGTAAGAACGGCAGAGACGGTCGGCGGAGCAAGATCGCGCTTTAGGGCTCGACGGCGGCTCGTCTTTTTGAATTTGCGTATTTCGTATCTCTTCCGCTCATACATACGGAGGTATATATACATTAGGTCAAGCACATGACCGTTGTGGGCCCCACCAACAATAAGACCTAAGTCCGGTTTGAAATACCGCAGGTAATATGGACCGGTCCAGAGAGAATCGGAAAATTGCCCAAGTCAAATTCGGCGAGAATCGTAGGTGATTCTCGACGAATCGGCGAGAATCACCTACGATTCTCGCCGACTTCTACTTGGCCGAAATCTGGTTGCACTGATATAGAAGCCGGGGAGAATCGGCGGGAATCACACTTGATTCTCGCCGAATCGTTGAGAATGCAAAGTCATTCTCGATGAATCGGCGAGAATCACTTGGTGATTCTCGACGATTCTGCCTTGGAGAAATTTCTGGCGGCGTCGAGACTCCCGGCACCAACCGGCGAGAATCAGCTAGTGATTCTCGACGATTTGGACTTAGACGATTTCTCGTCTTTCCATCCGTGAGCTGGTCTTTGGCCCATCCTTGCTCCTTGTCTGCTCTTGATCTTTCATGACCCTGTGCTTGGAAATAAGTACACTCCAATAGAGAGAGTACACGTAAGTCAACACACTGATCTGCTCAACGAGGGATTACGTTGTGCAGACCCGTGTATATTGACCTACTGCACCCTGACATTGGTGTGTACTTAGCAATGAATAGCTGCAAGCACAACTAGAAGGATTTCATCAAATACATAGTCAATTCACCTTAGCTTGTTCAGGGGCTTCTTCAAATCAGGTACATTGTGGATACAATACCCAACAAAACCATAGTATAAGCATTGCATGACATTGCATACAATAAGGCCCTCATCATATAAATTAGTATGAGCTCTTTTACACGATGAGTTAATTAAAACCAGGACCTTAACTTATAAGTTTGTATGATCATTCATATAAGTTAAGTTACTTTTCTATAATGGTAGATAGCTGATTTGCTTTAATTTAATTATTGCTTCCATTTACGCTCAATCTCATAGTAGAACTGCTAGTGTAGATATACTCATTTATACAATGCAATTATACTTATTATATACTATGCTAGATTGCCCACTATCACCTGCTTGTTATACACTGCTCTCATTGTCATTTTTTCCCTCCCTCCTACCTGGTGCCTAGGAATCACGGGAGGAGAGAAACTTAGTCTTTATGACTAACGGTCAATTGCTGTCATAATGTCAGGAGCACTATAAGCCAGAGCAGCAACACGATGTCTTAGAAGACCCACAACCATGATGGCAGGACTTGAGGAGTTGATGCAACATACCATGACTCTACCACGTGCAGATGTGAATGTTTGATTGGTGAGTTTACTTCTGCGAGATAGTATGAGAGATCAATATACTGGGCATTGCCCTTATTAGACATTATACTGGGCTTAAGCCCTTCTGTACTTTCATCTCATTTTATAGACATCTTTTTTATCATATATATATATATATATATATATATATCTGTGTGATATGGATTTTGTGGCTTATATATATATATATATATATATATATATATATATATATATATATATATATATATAATTTCTTACTTATACTTTGTGGTTGGCTTGGTGTATTTGAATTAGCAGGTAGGGTCGACGTCTTGTAGTAGCAACTAATCCGTGAGTTGGTGTCACCACAAGGCAGCGGTTCTGGGCATAAGATCTCCCCTCAACCGTGCTCAATTATCGAGAGGGGGATTTTACATCGTGTACATCCATATCCATCTCCCCAACTGCAGCTCACCGTCTCCAAATTAATGCCAACATGACCTAGGTTGTGTACTCTCCAAAACAGTGCACTCACCTCCATCATGTCAGCTTCCCCTCCAAATGCACACCCCCTCATATTTTTCGCCCTTTACACGCCCCAGGTCATGAGAGTGACCTGGGATGTGTAACCTAAGATTTTAATCTATAAATATCCAGAAGCTCAAGTGACCAAGGATTCAAATTTTGGAGGAGTTTAGGAGTCTTTTTACTACTTTTTTCTGTTCTTAGTGTTCCCTTAGTGTACTTTAATCTTGTAATTTCTTTTAGCACTTTTGCTTGTAATCGTTTCTTTCAAATAACACTAAAATAACTCGTTTTTCTTCTATTCTATTCTTTCATTATCATGCAATCTCTTATTATCTCTTTTATTTCCATAATCTCCATGAGCAGTTAAACTTCTATTAGTACTCGCTCGAGATAAATCGAGTAATGAAATAATCCTCTCTTCTTAATTTAATTTCTTTCTCTCTTTTAACGAATGATCATGATTTACTATTGATTAATATTTTAGTGAGGTCATATTATTGATATATGATTTTCATTTATGTTTCCATACTCTAGTAGCCGAAAGGATCATGTGTACGGATCGATCACTCAGGAGTAAAGGGAGTTGAATGCAATCCTTGAAAGAGAATAACGTAAATCTCCCGGATTTAAGTTAACTCCAATAGATGGGTTCATCACGTAAAACAAGCTTTAAGGGTTTTTATTGTAAAACGAAAGTTTGGTCGATCAACCTAAACTTAGTTGGGTGTAGCCATGAAAGAGGTGCGTCCATATTTCGAGAATCTCCATTATCCAAGCATTTCTGTTGAAGTGATTTGGAAATTTATTTATTTTGAGTGTTTCATTCCGTGGTAAATTGAGATCGAGTACTAGTTTTTTTTAAATATAAGCTAAACCACCATTATTAATCATAGTCTTTCTTTTATTTACAAAAATCCAACTCAATCTCTAATTGATATGATAATAATGATTTCTTTGAAGTATAAGTAATTGATGCGCCCCGTATCTTATACGACCTTGATATTTCATATCCTATATTATAATCAATAAGATATACTTGCCTTTATAGAGTATAGAATCAGAGAAAACTATTTATAAATCATAATTTCTCTATCAAGTTTTGGTGCTATTGTCGGGGATTATTTACCCGATTTCATATAGTCTGTAGGTTAGATCGGCGCAAGTCGTGCAAAAGAAAGGCAATATAATGGTAGTAGTCAATGAAAATAACAAATTAATTGATGTCACCCAAAAAGACCACTTTCCGTTACCCTGTATCGATCAAATATTAGAACGCCTTTCCGATCACTCCTATTACTATTTTCTTGATGGTCTTTCAGGATATTTCCAAATCCCAATCTCACCCGAAGACTGAGAGAAAACAACATTTATTTGTCCCTTCGACACTTTCGCCTATTGAAGGTTGTTGTTTGGCCTTTGTAACGCTCCGGCTACATTCCAATGATGTATGATGACAATCTTTGATGAGTTGGTAGAGGATGTAATAGAAGTCTTTATGGAAGATCTTTCGGTATTTGGAAACTCGTTTAAATCTTGTTTAACTAATCTTGATCGTGTTCTTCAATGTTGCGAAGTCACGAATTTGGTACTCAACTAGGAAAAGTGTCATTTCATTGTATAGGGGCTGGTCCTCAGCCATAAAAATTTTAGTAAAGGGATCGAGGTTGTTATGGCCAAGATCAAAGTGTTCGAAAAACTACCCCCTCCCACGAGCATAAAATTAATTAGAAGTTTTTAAGGCCACACGGGGTTCTGTCGGTGATTTATACATAATTGTTCCAAAATCACAAAGTTGTTAATCCACTTGTTAGAAAAATAATCTCCAAATGTTTTTGATAATGATTGTTTATCTGCATTTAATATTATTAAAGATAAGTTTATCGACTTCTTGATTTTAATAGCGTTGAATTGGTCACTATCATTTGAGATTTTGTGTGATGCGAACGATTTTGTAGTAGGAGCCGTGTTAGGACAATACGTAAATAAATATTTTCATCTTATTTATTACGCTAGAAAAACACTCACATCTGCACATGCTAACTACATCATAATGGAGAAGAAACTTCTAGCCATTATATTTGCTTTTGATAAGTTTAAATCATATATTACTCTTTCCATGGTCATAGTTTTTACTAATCATTCTGCCCTCTGTCACCTACTAAATAAGGCGGACGCCAAGCCCTAATTACTGAGATGAGAAAGATTATTGATAGTAGTATTAATCACCTAAGGGGGTGAATAGGTGGTCTTGCAGTATTTTAGCTCTATTTAAATGTCACCAAGAATAATCAAAAGTAAACCACACCAAGCCACATAGAAAACAACACACATTTGTTTACAGTGGTTTCCTAGGGTATGGGTACATCCACTATCCCTCGCGCTTATCTAGTTATATGCTAGACTCAACAATCTTCTATAATACTCAGCTCCAAGAGCTTACAACACAGATTCCTCAAAATCTCTCAGGCCTACTCCATGACCCAACCTCAAGCTCAACAACCCTGCCTAAGAGTTCTCCAACTCCTACAACTCAGAAACCCAGTTGGTCTCCTACCTTAGATCTACATAGAGATCCTACACTCAGACCTATCACCAAGCCCTACACACAGGTTGTGAGTTCAGCCCTACCCCTCAGATCTACCAAGAGATCCTACAGATTATGAATATATATAACAATTTATAGAAAAAGACTTAACAAAGATAAACCTTCAGCTCTTGAGTCTTCTAAAGCTTTGCTGAAAAAGCTTTCACTAAATCAACACCAAACTTTTACTTTTTCTTTCATCTCAGGTTCTGTGTTGTTCTTCTTGATCTTCTTCTTCAGCAGGAAGAAGACCTATATGGAGTTGTGTTGATTAACTCCTCCTTGCTCTTCCAGAATTTTTTCAAAGAGAGCTTGCTCAGTAAAAACTGAATGCCCCGCTGCTTGTGTTCCATGATTTAGAATTTCTTTACACAACCAGTGTATGTTCCATTGCCCTACCTTTTTTTTATATCATCGACAGTTTTTAACGGTCGAACGATTAAAAAATCATTAATACATGGTATATATCAGTAAATCTATATGCTAACACGAGTTATGATGTGAAAGATCATGTTACATTTTCAATCTCCACAATATCAAGATTAAAATAAAGGGCACTCACTCATTTGTCCGTCTTTGCATAAGATGGAAATGATTCAATAGACCAATATGCTCATCCTCATAATGCTCAAAGAGGCTTATTTAGAGAAATGAGTAGCTCTTGGGGCATATCTTTGGCACATATTTTGATAGCATATATATAATATTTTTTTCACTATCAATTTTATAATAATATATAAATATTTTTTGTATCCAAGGTACTCGAATCAATCAAAATCTACCAACATAGATAAATATACTTTAACTTGTATACAGAAGACCTTACTAATATAATTTTGGCCTAACACTCTAAGCTCTATATATGAAATTGAACAACGTGATATTGATTTTTCAAATCATTCCTAACATGTTAGACACAACATCACGAGGTATAACATATAAGTTTTAAAATTTCTAGAAAAGTACATTTTCTATAGATGTGTGATAAGTGAGATGTCATTATTCTATCTAAATTCTCACACATACGTAGAGGCATATTAAACATACACTATCCTACTTAGTCGCACTCAGTGGAAAAATACAAAAAGATTAGACACATCATGACAAAGACATACAATGTTAAACAAAGATTAACAATCCTAAATAAAATATTGGACGTAATCTTTATGATTTCAGTTCTAGTTATGTGTGTCCCAAAAATAATGATCGTACCATATTTATTGCATTTTTTGTTTTTTTTTTGAAATTTTGTTTTAAATGAAATAAACAAACATGAAGACTAAGAAAAAACATATTTTTGTGATTTTGGGGTGTATTTTTGAGTTTGTTTATGAAACATAAATAAATAAAATAAGTAAATCAAAAATATTTTTTGCGATGTTAGGGTTTTATATTTTTTTAAAAAAATAAAAATAAAACAAAATTGGCAAGCAGAAACAGAAGCAAAATGCTTAAAATGACCCAAAGACAGAAAGATGGCAGCGGAGAGAAAATAATCGAGGTTATTCATAAAAACACAATATTGTCGACGATAGTACTACTACCCAGCGATATCAAACAGAGACACAATTTTTTTCAGAAAATATGCCCAGTTTTTGCTATTTTTCACTTTCAATTTCCTGGAAAATTATGTTATCGGTGTTGTTGAAACCGAAATTCTGTTCCACCTAGAGTTCGAACTTAGGGTGTGGCTCACACCTACTTCTCCCAAGCCATCCTTTGGCGAGAGACTTGAATTTGGAAATTGACCCTTGACTCTAGCGTGGAGGTCTCACCTCACACCCGAAAGACCTTTGAGATCTCCCCCTCCCTAGGCAATGCTAAGCTAGGTGCCTTATAGGATGAAGGAGGAAGAAGAAGAGTGGTGAAAATCAGATCCCCTCCAAGGCACCCCTAAGGGTCTATTTATAGATTTCTGAAAATGTCTTACAAATAGCCAACTTCCGCTGCTCTGAAATTACTGAAAACACCTTGGGCTGGTCTGCCAACAGCCAAACTATGTTGTTTTGAACAGCTATTTGCAGCCCACCAAGGGCAAAATAGCAGACCCTCGAGTTGGGTGAGTACTCCAGCCGGGCGAGTACTCCGGCAGGGCGAGTACTCCTGCAGGGCGAGTACTTCAACAGGGCAAGTACTCCGGTAGGGCGAGTACTACGGCAGGGTGAGTACTCCGGCAGGGCGAGTACTCCGGCAGGACGAGTACTCCGACAGGGCGAGTACTCCGGCAGGGCGAGTACTCCGGCAGGGCGAGTACTCCAGCCGGGCGAGTACTTCAAGCACTAGCAAGCTAGGAAAATTTTTCCTCCCCCTATTAGTATATCATGTGATCAACAGTAAATTGGCATCCAAGAGTGCAAAACTCTCCAAAAGCTTAAAAATGTGTCGCAAGACTTACAGTTTGCTTGGGGGCCCTATTCCGCGAATACGGGGTTATACACAATCCCCGCTTTTTTCGAGCGAGTTCCATGCTCGGAAAGAAACATCCAACCCAACATATTCGCTGTGTAGCACTCTTGGAGCCGAAAATACTTGGCTTCTTCGAGGGGTCAACCTGTCATGCCAGCTAACGGGAGCCTGGGTGGTGAGATCCCCTCTGGGGGTGGGACTTGCTCTCCTCGAGGCACATTCGACCTATCCAGCTAGTGAGAACCTGGGTGAAGAGATCCTCTCGATGGTGGGACTTGCTCTCCCCGAGGCGTATTCGACCCATCCAGCTAGTGAGAGCCTGGGAGAGGAGATCCTCTCAAGGGTGGGACTTGCTCTCCCCGAGCCACATTCGACCCATCCAGCTAGTGAGAGTTTGGGTGAGGAGATCCTCTCGAGGGTGGGACTTGCTCTTCCCGAGGCATATTTGACTCATCCAACTAGTGAGAGCCCGGGTGAGGAGATTCTCTCGGGGGTGGTACTTGCTCTCCCCGAGGGACATTCGACCCATCCAGCTAGTAAGATCCTGGGTGAGGAGATCCTCTCGGGGGTGGGATTTGCTCTCCCCGAGGCACATTCGACTCATCTAGCTAGTGAGAGCCTGGGTGAGGAGATCCTCTCGGGGGTGGGACTTGCTCTTCCCGAGGCACATTTGACACATCTAGCTAGTGAGAGCCTGGGTGAGGAGATCCTCTCGGGGGTTGGTTCCTTCTCTCCACCGAGGCACATTCGACCCATCCAGCTAGTGAGAGCCTGAGTGAGGAGATCCTCTCGGGGGTGAGACTTGCTCTCCCCGAGGCACATTCGACTCATCTAGCTAGTGAGAGCCTGGGTGAGGAGATCCTCTCGGGGGTGGGACTTGCTCTCTCTGAGACACATTCGGCCCATCCAACCAGTGAGAGCTTGGGTGAGGAGATCCTCTCAGGGGTGGGACTTGCTCTCCCCGAGGCACATTTGACTCATCTAGCTAGTGAGAGCCTAGGTGAGGAGATCCTCTCGGGGGTGGGACTTGCTCTTCCCGAGGCACATTCGACTCATCCAGCTAGTGAGAGCCTGGGTGAGGAGATCCTCTCGGGGGTTGGTTTCTTCTCTCCACTGAGGAACATTCGACCCATCTAGCTAGTGAGAGTCTGGGTGAGGAGATCCTCTCAGGGGTTTAAACTTTCTCTCTCTGAGGCACATTGGACCTATTCAGCTAGTGAGAGCCTGGGTGAGGAGATCCTCTCGGGGGGTTAGTTCCTTCTCTCCACTGAGGCACATTCTGTAACACCCCAAAATCCAAAAGTCCAAAAATGGGGGATGACACGGCCTGGGACACGGGTGTGTCCCAGGGTGTGTCCTGCTCTGGTTTCTCGAGTGCGATTTTGGTCTCGAAAAGGCGTTGAGTGAGGCACACGACCTAGGAAACAGGCGTGTCCCAAGCTGTGTCCATCTCTGTGTCTTCTCGGGCACTCAACGTCGTGAACTCAACGATCGTTGAGAGGCGATACGGCCTGGGACATGGGCGTGTCCCAGGGTATATCTTGCAGGTTGATGGCCAGTTTGTGTCCGAGAAGAACACGGCCTGGGGCCCAGGAGTGTTCTATAGGACACGGGCATGCCATCTGTGACACAGGCGTGTTTGGTACCCGTGTTCCTTTCGGAATTTTGGTTGATCCTGTGCCAACTGAAGGACACGCCCTTCGACACGGGCGTGTGTCATGTGACACGGGCATGTCAGGTACTTGACATGGTCATGTCTAAGCCCGTGTTCTGGACTGGATTAGTCGGTTCGTGTACCGCATGCAGTATACGGCATGTGACACGGGCGTGTCACAGGCCGTGTCAACCACAAAAGTAGACTTTTCAGCCAATTTATGGCCGTTCATTTCCCTCATCCTTGATCTAAAGGTCCAAGGTCTTCCCAGCTGGGTTTATCTCCGGGAATGAGTGAAGATATCATTCTTCACTTAGTCATTATCTCTCTCAAGATCAAAGAGAAAGAGGAGAGCAAGGAGGAGGAAGAGGAGAAGATTCGGCCATCGCGGGAGCATTAGAGTTCTGATTTGAGCTCCGCGGCCAGATCTGTGGAGGCAAGGCCGTTGCGGTTCTTTTTCAACCGGCTAGAAATTTTATGGCTCCCAAGAGATCATCAAGGGTAACGATCTTCCTTCGTTGGACTAGTGAAGTCATCCTTATGCATGAGCATGGGATCCTCCACCCAACAAGGTGGAAGTGTAAGGGATCCCCGTGGGTTGATAATTACTATTCCCAGTGAGTCTGCATCTAGACCCGGAAATGTGTAGTACGGGATAGGCATTGAGCTTTCATCAGTGCCATAATGAGAGTCTTAGGCCTACGCGCTAAGAAGACTAAATGCTCAAATACTGTGTAAACAGTGGTGGGACCCTGGTTTTCCGGTACACCAAGAATGTGCCATGAGTGCACGAATCATTTGGCCATGTGGCTGACGGTTGTGATGGATTAACTTGTGCGTGAGAGCATAATATATTTTATATCTGTCATGTATTGTTATGCCTGCAGGGAAGGAATGCTACTACCCCGAAAAAGGGGTCGGATTGTTATAAAATGGTCAGTTGAATGCTGACCGTTGACTTGTTTGCCACCTTTTGGGTGGGCTTTCCCTATGCAGGTGCTGGAGAGCCGAGCGGGAAGTAAGGGCTGAAGTCCCTGTTGTTACTACTGCTGCTGCTGCCGCTGCTAGCCCTTGAAGGCTAAGCTTTTGTTGTCTTTTGTTCATGTGTGGCTGGCCTGCACGCCGATATTTGGAATCCACTCTGTGAAAAGAGAAACTATAAGGCCTTAAGGCCCAACCTTATGTGTATTTAATGTACATTCTTGCTGAGTATTTTTATATATATAAAGGTGTTTTTATATATAGTGGATATTCCTGGGTTGAGTTCATTCTTAGTACGATCTTTCGCTAGCATGCTCTGAGTTAGGATGCGATGTTCTTTTGGTATTAACCTGTGACATCACCGTTTATTTGTGATATATGGTGTGGGGCCCTGACCGGACCTTCTATTATATGTCATGTGACGGGTGGAGTCGTTACACATTCGACCCATCCAGCCAGTGGGAGCCTGGGTGAGGAGATCCTCTCTGAGGTTCGAAATTTCTCTCCTCGAGGCACATTCGACTCATCCAGCTAGTGAGATTCTGAGTGATGAGATCCTCTTGGGGGTGGGACTTGCTCTCCCCGAGGCACATTCGACCCATCCAGTTAGTGAGAGCCTGGGTGAGGAGATCCTCTCGGGGGTTAACATATCAAAGCCTTCACCAAGAGGTCTACATGCCCTGTCGGCTAGTGAGTGCCCGGTTAGTGGAACCATCTTGAGGCTAACATGTCCAAGTCACCTCCAAGAGGTCTACCTGCCCTGCCAGCTAGTGAGAGCCCAGTCAGCGGAACCATCTTGAGGGTAACATGTCTAAGTCACCTCCAAGAGGTCTACCTGCCCTGTCAGCTAGCGAGAGCCCGGTCAGCGGAACCATCTTAAGGCTAACATGTCCAAGTCACCTCCAAGAGATCTACCTGCCCTGCCTTCTAGTGAGAGCCCAGTCGGCAGAACCATCTTGAGGATAGCATGTCTAAGTCACCTCCAATAGGTCTACCTGCCCTACCGGCTAGTGAGAGTCGGGTCAGTAGAACCATCTTGAGGCTAACATGTCTAAGTCACCTCTAAGACGTCTACCTGCCCTGTCGGCTAGTGAGAGCCCGGTCAACGGAACCATATTGGAGAAAAAAGTACTTGGCCTCCACGAGAGGTCAGCCTGCCCTGCCAACTAGTGGGAGTCTGGTCAGCGGAACCATCTCGGAGCAAAAAGTACTTGGCCTTCACGAGAGGTCAACCTGCCCTGCCAGCTAGTGGGAGCCTGGTCAGCGGAACCATCTTGGAGCAAAAAGTACTTAGTAAAAAAAAATACATTTACATACAACCTACCCTGACCTGACCTGGTAGGGGAAACTCATTACAAGGAAAATACATATGGAACTCCGGGCGAGTTAGGGTGAGATCTCTCCACTCACTCCAAATTCCTCAGGGCCTCGGTTCCTCCCCCCTGAGCGATTCCTCCTTCGCCTCTTTCTCCCTTGGCCGACCGCCATAACTTGATGTGGTGGAGATAGGAGTTGTCTGGGGCCTTCCTCCCTGGGGCACTCTCGCCTAACCCCCCTGGGGCTGTCTCGTCGAGATCCCTGGAAACTATCTCGTCGAGATCCCTTGAAGCGGTCTCACCGAGATCCCTGGAAGCTGTCTCGCCGAGAGGGGTGGGAGTCGAGCGGTCACCCCGAGGGGCAATACTTTGCAACATCTCCATGATGCCTTGGATGGATGTCATGAACTCTTCCCTCCCAATAAAGGGAGCTGGGTTGGGGAGCTCGCACCAAAAATGTTGAAACTGAAATTCGGTTCCACCTAGAGTTCGAACTTAGGGTGCGGCTCACACCTACTTCTCCCAAGCCATCCTTTGGCAAGAGACTTGAATTTGGAAACTGACCCTTGGCCCTAGCGTGGAGGTCCCACCTCACACCTGGAAAAACTTTGAGATCTCCCCCTCCCTAGCCAATGCTGAGCTAGGTGCCTTGGAGGATGAAGGAGGAAGAAGAAGAGTGGTGAAAACTGGATCCCCTCCAAGGCACCCATAAGGGTCTATTTATAGATTTTTGAAAATGGCCTGCAAATAGCCAACTTTCGTTGCTCTGAAATTACTGAAAACACCATGTATTGGTCTGCCAACAACCAAACTCCGCTATTTTGAACAGCTATTTGTAGCCTACTAGGGTAAAAATAGCAGACCCTCGAGTCGGGCGAGTACTCCAGCATGGCGAGTACTCCAGCATGGCGAGTACTCCAGCAAGGCGAGTACTCCAGCAGGGCGAGTACTCCAGCAGGGCGAGTACTCCAGCAAGACGAGTACTCCAGCAGGGCGAGTACTCCAGCAGGACGAGTACTCCAGCAGGGCGAGTACTCCAGCAAGGAGAGTACTCCAGCAGGGCGAGTACTCCAGCAGGAAGAGTACTCCAACAGGACGAGTACTCCAGCATGGAGAGTACTCCAGCAGGGCGAGTACTCTAGCAGGGAGAGTACTCAAGCAGGGGGAGTACTCCAGCAGGGCGAGTACTCCAGCAGGGCGAGTACTCCAGCAGGGCGAGTACTCCAGCAGGGCGAGTACTCCAACAAGGCGAGTACTCCAGCAGGGCGAGTACTCCAGCAGGGCGAGTACTGCAGCATGGCGAGTACTCCAGCAGGGAGAGTACTCCAGCAGGGAGAGTACTCCAGTCGGGCGAGTACTCCAGGCACTATCAAGCTAGGTAAATTTTTCCTTCCCCCTACTAGTATATCATGTAGATTAACAGTAAATTGGCCTCCAAGAGTGCAAAACCCTCCTCAAAAGTTTAAAAATGTGTCGCAAGTCTTACGCCATGCTTGAGGACCCCATTCTGCGAATACGGGGTTGTACAGGTATAAACCTTATCAAATGCAGTGAAAACAAAAAACAAAAAGATAAAGAATTTAAATTTTTGTATGTTTATCAAGTACCATGGATGCTCAGAAAGAGATAATATATGAAAGCACGACATAACTTATTTGACCAAATCTAAAAAAATGCATGAAATAACTAATCATAATGTGTGAAGTAATAGTCATGCAATTTATAAAAAATAAACATGCCCAAGATTAAACTACCCAAGCACTATGTATACACCCTAGCCCCGTACTAAGTGATAGATGGGCATGAGGAGCTGCATAAATGTCATAGGTTAGTGGTTTTAATCCCATATGCATAAAAAACACGCTCAACCTAACACTCTTTCCTCCCAGTGCCTCTCAAGGCCCCACTGGAACCCTCCTTGGTTAAGGACAAAACATGGTTTACTAATTAGCGTCTCTACTGCACAACCCTACGCCCCCGCTATTGTGAGACACATAATGAGTGGATGATCATGGTCATACTAAAGCATTTAGTCCTAAAGATACATATATAGAACTATGGTACTAATGCATGATAGGAGTTTGGATTTATAGATATCACAATTTTTCAATTTTAATATTCTAATTTTTATAAAGAATTGGCATAGTAAGCCATAAAGTACCTAGCATAAATATTCAATTTAACATACATCATATGGTGAAGCTAGAACAATGAGTACGAATACAAAATGCAGTGTTATGCTCCCCAAAAAGAATTGATTTATATTAAAAATATGTTGCATGTATTCAGTACAAATATATTTCATAGGCCTAGAATGATGTGTTAAAAATTATGTGATTTGATTTTGATTGGTGCACAATTGATTCTAGGGTCCACATAAGAAAGAAATACATGCAAATACAAGTGAAGCACTTCACATACACAATACACCAAACTGAGTACGACACAATGATACTAATATCCATCACATGATTTATAATTCCTAAGATTGATAGACATAGCCAATTCGAGATTATTCTTATGTACTCTTATGAATTTTGTTATTGAATTAGATAAAATTTGAGCTTACGATATCAATTGATCATACTAAATCATTGTAGTATATGTGATGCCCACATTCATTCTTGTTAATTTATTATATGGAGCACATTCAATTTTACTTTAGTAAATCATGACATGATATAACTAGCATGAACAATGATATTTTCTTATAGTAAGAGATGATGCTGGAATGGTAAGTTAAGGTAATCATGTGTAATGATATTTAAGGTTTAACACATATATAATGGATTTGCATGCACTCAAGATGGAATTCCAAACTCAATATTCATAGACATATAGTAATGTGATTAAGCTCCATGATTTATATTAATAAATATACGATTGATTCTAAAGTTTAAATACGAATGTTATGTTTGCAAACCAGAGCGAAACACAATATCTTATATTTTAGAAATTGTCTTTTAGAAACAATTGATTTTTTTCCAGAAAATGTATAATTTTTTTTAAATAAATCGTAATATTCAAGTAAATAGAGCTATCACCGGCGATAAAACTTATCGCCAGGTGATATCTGCATAACCTTGAAAGGCCATGCAAAA
Source organism: Platanthera zijinensis (assembly GCA_039513925.1). Classification (NCBI taxonomy): domain Eukaryota; kingdom Viridiplantae; phylum Streptophyta; class Magnoliopsida; order Asparagales; family Orchidaceae; genus Platanthera; species Platanthera zijinensis. The sequence continues at coordinate 73,884,799 of CM077096.1, forward strand.
CTCATGTTTTTTGTAATTTTTGGAGTCCGATTTTTCTTGATTATATCTTAGCATGTTAGGAGCTATATAATGTTGCAGTGAAATCAGTGAAATGATCATAAAATTTCGCATTAAATATTTATAGCCTAAGTCCTCTAATAACTCATTTAAATCCAATTCTTTTAAGTAACTGATCTTGCACAAATTATTACTACACATTACTATTGCGAACTGAGAGCAAATTTTGAATAGTCGTTTCAGACAACTTGTGGATTGTAGCTTTTTATCATAAGGAATTCAAAGGGGTTATTTAATTTTCATTAATTTTGATAATATTACCTAAGAAATTCAAATCTTAATTTTTAGTGATATTATGAAAGATATTCAACTAACATAGGTGGTAGACTTCATTATAATTGATGCTAGGATAGTGAGATAAGTAGATCACTTGAAATGATGATTTTTTATTCAATTACATTCAATTTGATTTGTTAAAAAATTAGGTTTTACTTGTGTAAGTCATATCTTTTAATATATCTAGTGTGACCATATATCGTGGTGGCTCAAATAGAAAATGCAAAACCAAAAACAAACAATGATATGCATATCATGAAGTAAAATATAGTCTATTTTGTTTTGATTTTAATTCACGCAATTTGTGGATACTAATATATAGGAGATTTAGGTATCCAAGTGAGACCGTGTAAGGCAGTTCCATTGGGAACCCAAATACTTTGTGTTGGTTTATGGGGAGGCAAAAATGAATAAGCTATTTAAATTGGATGCGGTGCGTCATTTTTACTAATGAGTATTCATTCATACTTTGGTTTAATATCATTTTTATGTTGCAAATTTCCATTATGATTTTTAAGAATCTTTATGTGATGATCTTCATTTGAATTATGTTGCTTAACATAAACACTCATAACATAGTGATTCTTTAAAGAAAATTTTCGTTCACTTGATTTTAAATGTGGAGCGATTTGATTTTGCAAATGAAGATGATTTTAATGTTTTGGAATTTCATTTACACGTGCTTGACGTTTTCCACTCCCTCTGATTGGCTTAGCTAATATATGTAAATTTTGGTTCAACATGCTTTTGGATTTTGCTTGATATTATAAGTTTATGTTTTGTGAATTTTTCTTTATTATTTTCTTAAGCAAGTTGATTTTCATTTCTAAATTTTTATTTCTATTTTTGAGAATATATCTAGCTTTGTTGTAAGCGATTGTGTTATTCTTAAGAGTGGTGACTATAAAATTTATAAGATATTTATAATCATTTCTAAAATTTTCAAATGTTTCATCCATCTCTTTAATTTCATTTTTGTAATTCTTATACATAACACAATCACTTTTCAAAGATAAAATTTCTAAGTATAATTTATCATTTTGTTTTCTTACAAGAAGAAACTCTTTTTCAAGACCCATGTAATTTTCATTTAATTTCTTATAATCAATACAAGATGTAGAGTTTTCAACTAGAGAGTCAATAGGAGAATAAGACGCATCTAAATTAGATTCTATATCAAGTCGTGTTTTTAAATTTTTATTTTCTAGTCGTAGATTTGAATTAATATTTTTCAATTTTTTAATTCTACGTCTAGCAGTTTCTAGCACACACAATATAGATATAGAATTAGAAGCAAAAAAGGAATTTGATTTCCTTATAGTGCTCTTGGACAAGGCAAGATTGGAGCATAGAGTTCCTCTGACTTCTTCTTGGGATTCCTCATCCATAGTTGAGATTTCATCTTCCCTTTCCCTTTATGTAGTTGACATGTCTTCCTCCAAGAGCATGTCTTCATTTGACTCTTCACTTGGATTCATAAGAAATCACTCAGATTCATTATCTATAGAAGGAACACTATAAGTAATTTCAAGAAACTTCTATATATTGTAAGCAGTCGGTAAATTGTAAATGAGTTTGATTTTTTTTTGCCCAAGCTCACAAAATAAACTATTCATAGTTTGTGCATTTAAATAACAGTCATTCCGACTTAAATTATTTGGGGCTTGGCAATAGTTATATTCCACACTTCTTTGTCTAATGAAATAAGGAATTTTCTCATTAAAATTTTCCACCCATTATAGTTCACACTTGTGAATAGAGATGGTGCTAAAGAATTTTCATTGTACAAACTTTCATCCTCACTAGTAGATTCGAGATCGAGGTTGGTCATTATTCTCGGTGGTGAAAACGTTTTTGGAATAACCTGCTCTGATACCACTTATTGGATCTAGTGGCCAAACTTAGAGGGCGGTGAATAAAGTTTGCAGCATATTACATGAGATTAAAAATTATTCAGTGGTAAAAAAACAATTTCTCTAGAGCTATCGTCGGACAAAATCAAGATATCGTCAGCGATATCGATAGAGATTTTGTTCCTTATTTCCGAAGATTGTATTGCAGTTAGCATACGCATGAGATCAAACTTTTAAAAAAATATACATATGATTTATGCCCAAATAAATAAGCATGATTTTATTGAAAAACAAAATAGTGTTTACAAAATTCAAACTAGATCTCCATGACGCTGGAGATCAGAGGTGGTGACTTTAAAACTCTTATGGTTTCTATACTGACCCTCCTCTAGGACCGGCTAGCTCTCTCACTTCTTCCCAAGAAGTTCGAAGAGCCTACTAGATCTCCCAAATCTAGATGCCCTCCCAGGATGATTTCCGCAGATTTCTCCTAGAAATCTGGCGACCTCCCAGGTCAATTTCCCACGAACTCCTCCCAGGAATTCGATGACCTCGCAGGTCATTTTCTTCCACACAGTTTACAAGATACAAATGTTAGAACGAAGAAATAAGAAAATATATAATAGAACTTTTGCTCCCTCAAAAATAAATCTCTAGAGGCGATGAACGATCAGTGTTTTTGATTCTCCTTGCTTGGGCACACGATCGTCTTCAGAGTCCCGCTGTAATATCCCTTATCAAGATATCTTTGTCGTTCGTGTAAGAGAGAAAGAGTTCTCCTCTTTGGATGGTGGCTCTCAGTAATAGGGATGACAATATGGCGCCTCTAGATGTTCTAGGGTACAAGCTTCGCCATCAGGAGAAACAATTCTCTTTTATAGCATTTTAATGTTATCGTTAAGCGATAGTGGCTGTCGTATGGTGATATTTTAATTTAGTACCTCCGCTACCAGATGTCCCGTACTAGCTAGAAAGGAAAGGAGGTAGTTGTTTCTAAATTTATTGCCGCTATCGTTGGGCGATAGTCACTATCGCTGGGAGATATCTTAATTTAGCACTTCCTTTTTTGGTATCCAGCGTATTCCACCAGTCCACGGATTGCTGATGTTTCCACATCCAGGCTATCGCCAGCGATAGTGCAAAAAATTGCCAATCCAGAAACTTCACACTTATAATCCTACACATTATACCCAAATAGTGTATGATCAAATACAGCTTGTGATTTGATATTATCAAACCTGAGAGATGCAGAACACATGTTCTAACACTTACCATAGAGGAAAAGGGCTTACATTCGATCCGGGGCAAATAAGGACTACAATGATGCTGACTTTTGGCGATTGATCATATGAGCTTCGAGCATTCCTACGATAGCCAGGTTAGAAGTAAACAAAAGTATTACATTATAAGGAATATAGTGTGCATGCACATGGATATAGTAGTATTTTTGTTCTTGTCAGCTATAGTAGATAGTTAAGGATAAAAATTTATGAGTCGGAGTATAATATGGTGTTTCCACGCGGTTCCTGGCTCTTATTTAGATGCTTTTCAAGCGCTAATTGCTCCTGGGCACGCGACCGCTCCCCGTCCAGACTATGTCTGTTATAGATAGCAATCATAGTATGTGTGTATGGTCTCTTGATTTCCCCGTTCGACTCTGATTCTTGCAGGGTGACTAATTTCATTACCAAATGAGGAATAAACGAGATTGTCTTAAAGATTGTTTGGAGGTGTCAGTCGAAAATTGCATTGTAAGGAGATTCCGACTTGACCGCCACAAACTGAACGATCTAAGTGGCCTGCTTCTGGAACACTCCCAGGGTGACCGGGAACTCAATGGTTCCTTTAATTGGGACGGGCCCACCGTTGAATCCATAGATAGGCCCGGATGCCGGCTGGAGCTTATCCTCCGAGATTTTCATACCATGAAGTGCGTGCTTAAATATGATATTACCTGAGCTGCCATTGTCAACTAGACTTTGTTTGACGTGAAACAGGAATCTCTAATCTCAGCGCTAATGACTAGTGGATCCTGGTGCGGCGTTGCAATTCTTTTAGAACTTCATCCCCAAAACTTATAGTCCCTTCAGCTTGGGCTTTCTGGCCTTCCTTCAAAGGCTGGGTGATGAATTTGATGGTGTTTGGGGCCCCCTAGAGATTGTCTCTATTATTCTAACAACTTGTCTGCCCCCCTGAGGACCTTGCTGAGACTGCAGTTGCTCTTTCATAGGCTGTGTCTGGTGGTTACAATTCTGATCTTGGAGGAACCTTCCCAGAAATCCTTGATGAACCTGGTGTTCGATCTTGTCTTTTAGCTTGACACATTCCTCGGTGGTGTGCCCGGTTCCCTTGTGGAACTCATAATACTTTGTTTGACCCCCCCCCCCCCCTTCCTTTTAGGATTTCACGAGGCCTTCATAATGTTGGATTGTCCTGGATCATATATAATACCTTTGCACGTGAGGTATTAAGTGGTGTATACTCTGGATAGGCTCTGGGAGGGCGGTACCTACGGTGCTCCTGCGATTGCGCATTATTCCAGGATTCTGGTGCTTTTTCTGTCGCCACAGGGTTGGTTCTTCTCGTTTCCTCTTTACTCCTCCTTTAAATTACTGTTGATGCGCCTTTATGGCGTCAACTTCTGCAATTTGGGAATCTAATCTCTGCACTAGATCAGGATAACTAGTGACCATTTATCTCATCAATGATGAATAAAATCCACTAGGCGGAGTCCTCCTAAGAAGACACCTCGCAGTAGCTCGGGGTCTACCCTAGTATTTGTCTTGCCTTAGAGGTGAACTGGCAAAAGAACTCTTTTAGGGGTTCCCCTTCGTTTTGACGGATGCCTGACAGGTGAGAATGGTCCTTCAAAATCTTTTGATTAGCCACAAACTGGTATAGGAATTACTGAGTTAATTCTGCAAAGCTTCGGATCGCCCCTTACCTAAGGGAGTGAATCCATTTTCAGACCCGACTTTTAGAGTGGCCGGAAAAACTTAGCAAAGGAGCTGATCAAGAGAATTATAAATTCATAATAACATGGTGAAGTGGTTGATGTGTTCCAACGGGTCCTCAGTTTCGTCGTAGGACTCAATGTTGGGCAGTTTGAACCCGGATGGGATGGGATGTGCTAAAATCTCGGGCGTCAACGGGGACCCGACCCGGACGGGACGAAGCAGATATGCGGCCCTCTGGCCGATCTGACCATATTCTTATGCCATAAATTCTCTAATTTATTTCCTGATGGGTCTTCTGGCAGGATTCTCGAGGGCGGTCGCCTGTTGGTGTTGTTGTTATCTGGCTTCGGCAGCTCTAGCCAAACGAGCGAGGTGTGCAGTGCTTGCTATTTCTAAGTATTCCTCAGATTTCACTTCTGGGTGATTCTCTAGAACATGTATTACAGGAAGAGGGCGCTTAATTGATGGGTGCTGGAGGTGTTGTGGTAGCTTAGGCCGTCCTTAGATTTTTGAGCAACATAAGCACTTCGGCTTATTATTCTTCTATGCGGGTGATTCATCTGATGAGCACATCATCCAGTGCGATAGTGATCTCTTCCTACCGGAGCACGTTAATCGGAGAATGGGAGGGCCCGACATTATCAAGTACCTGCTTGGTAAACCACTGGGTTGTGTGAGTACTCCTTCTTATCATCATTGTTAGTCACGAGTATCGCTGGGTGGAGGATACTGCCTTTAGAATCTTCTTCCAGCTTTGGGGGAACTGTTTCCAACACACGACATCAAACTATTACGGTCAACTCAACCCTCCCGGTAGACGGACTAAACTAGGTTGCCTTAGCCCACAGAGCGGGTGAGCGCGCTCACAGACACAAAGTAAGTAAATAAGCGCACAAGACGATTTTAACGTGGAAAACCCCCTCAACCTGGTAAAAAACTACGTGAACGGTTCGGTGCCAGTCAAATTCCATTATTGGTTGTAGTTTACAGATTGTTAGGGGAATCGAGGGTGACAAACCACTACTCGTTACAACTTGGAGATGAGAGAGATTGTGAGTGCGCTTTGTGGGTGACAAGCTTCATCACACGAAGCTCAGTTTCTATTGCTTTCAGGCGGCGGCGAATGTTCTTGAATACTGCCCGGCTGCCAAACAATTATGTGGGATGTGTCGAGATGTGTTGGCGGGAGCTTGTAGGATGTGCGCACGTAGGAGGCCTCTTGGAGTGGTCGGCATGACGTCTTCTTCCTTGGAGCGTAGTGAACTTAGGCGGATTTGTTGGTGGTTCGACGAGAGGAGGAGGCTCGTAGCAGGATTTCGACAGATCATCGGTCTGAGGAAGAAGAAAACTGGGAGGAGAGAAAGTTAGAAATGAGAGAGGTCTGGGGGCCTTTTTATAAGCTCTAGTTGGTGGTTACTGTAGTTATACGGCTATCCGCACACCGTAACTACCCACATTACTGAGGTGCAGACCATATTTTATATAGTTTCCATCGAATATTAATTAATATATTTTATAGCGCGCACCATGATAAATATTTTCCCCACTATCCATGGTGGTTACGCGGATGGTTACCCGCGTAATGGATGGCAGTGATCGTGGTGGGATGATCGAATAGTGGAGAGGGCCCACCATCAACGGGCGGCTAACTTGGCAGCGGACGGCGGCCGAAGGTGGAGAAGGACCCGCAGCCGGTGGGAGGGCCGGTCGTGGAAAGTATGGAGGGTGGTCATCCCTAGCTCCCACCGCTCCTTGAGGTCGCGCCCCACGAACAACCGACCTTGGCGCCGGCTTGCTCCCGTGGTCACGGCGCCGGCCCGCCGTGGGGTACGACCGGTCGAACGTGACCAGAGATCCTGGAGTGGATGACCAAGCACGCCCGACCGAAGGGCCAGGCGTAGCCGACCTCGGCTTGTGACCACAACCTTCCTACGCGGTTGCGATCTTACGATCGCGGGGAGCGGCCGCAGGCGGATGGTCGTGAGGTGCGGCCTCCCCTAGCAGCCACAACCACGCACCCGTGGGAGGATGGTTGCAGGGTGTGACTATCCCATGTAGGCGCAACCGCACGACTGCGAGAGATTCCATACCCACCGACTGGCATGGGAGGGCCGACAGGGCTGCCGCGGGGCGCGGTTCCTGGCTGGCCGCGAGTCTATCCGGGAGCCCCCCGGCTTGAGGCGGTTGGCCGCCGGGGAGCGGAGGCGGCCTGCCATTTCAACCAGCTGCAGATGATTTTCATGCATGGTGGGATTCCGTGTATGTGCCACACGGGGGATCGGGCGTGCTGATCATGTGTTGATCGAGTGCGCGGTAGTTTGCCCCATGATCCCCACCAAGTTAGTGGAAATTATGGGGGATGGGCTATTCACACCCCAAATTCTCTATATATTTTAACCTGGCCTCATCAATATCAAAATTAGTTTTGCATTTTTAAAAAATTTCAAGATTTAAGATAATTGAATATATACATATTGGAACATTTCAACAAAATCGAAGAACTGTGATACCCATGCTCGTTGCTCTTGTGTGCACAGACTTCACTTGTGCTTGATTGGATTGAATTGCCGCTCGTATTCCCCCGAGCACACCTTGCATGACAGTGCCCTTAGAACTCGCCTCCGCGATGCGCAATATGCTGCATTGACATATTTATTCTCTATTCTCGCTCAATGTCCTCTCACAAATTACGCTTGCTGCTCAAAATTTCCTTGTGATATGACACGAGTACTGACCAGAAGTATTGATGTCACTACACTATGTACGTTGAAAGACGAGTGGTAAGCATAATGTTGTGAGTGGACATTGAGCGAGGACAAAGATTAGGTCGTTACCGTAAACTGTACACTAGGAGGGCGAGTTGTAGGGGCTTGAGGGTACCGCAAGGCCGCACGACACATGCTCATTTATATATAAATATAATTTACACACATTAAAAAAAGTGCTAGTACTTGTAGGTTCTTAATCGATATTTACAACCCCCAAATAGATATTTGCAGTTCTCACAAATGTTTGCAACCCTTATTTAAAAATTTTAAAATTTAAATATTCATTTTTAATTTAATATACCAAAATATACAAACATATCAGAGTGGCGACAAATCGAGAGAGAGCGGGCATTGAAGAGAAACGTGGGGGAGATAAGAAGTACCAGGCGGCGGCGACAAAGGGTGTTTGACGGAGCTCTGACGGCTGTTCCGAGTGTTCCAAGTGCCGGAGACGACGACGGTTTGGGAGACGCAGTGTGCAATCACTAATTTAGGGAAGATGAAGAGGCACTATTTTTGTGCTGAGGGGGGCTGAAATTAGATGGTTATTTTAGGTTAAAATTTGGTAATGGTTATGACTAAACCTATTTTGGCTATGTGCAAACAAATTTTTTGGGAAGACAAAAATTTATATGTGCAAACCAAAATAAAATCTTTCTGAATTTTTTAGGATTAACTTAGTATACATTACTTAGCATAACATACTTAACAATAGCATTTAACACACGACAAATGAGAATGATTCAATTAGAACATGAAAAAGGGTGAAGAAAATATGACATGATTGGCAAAACCTTTGAACAAAACAAATATGACCACGCTTCCCCAAAGGTCAGCCACCACGTAGAACATGTATATGCTCCAAATCCTCAGAATGGCCACCGGACCAAGGAAGTTGGCCCAAGTGCAACGACAAGCTATCTGAAATGGCGGTGTGATGGATAACATTGTTCAGAGGATATAAGAAGGCAAATGCCCCAAAGAAGGCGATGAAGGGGTTGATAAGCGATAATAGTGTAGAAGAGTGCCTCCTTGGATAAAATGTTAGACAGCTTGGTTCACATGAGCATGAACCCAACGACCAAGGGAAGGTTCACCCACGTCTTGAGAAAAGGGATGATCTCTGCACTGCTGCCCTTAGCCGTCACCACCAACACATCCTTGGTGTCCCTCAGAATCATATAGTTGAACAGGATGCAGCCAAACATGAGGCCGAGCGATATGATCTTATTCAGAGTCAAGATCTCCATGCCCAAGAAATTGGGCTTTGCATTCTCCGAAGAAGAAGCTGCGGTGAACCTGGCTCCCTCGATTAGAACTGCAACGCGGGGGACGACATCTCTCCCCGACAATCGTGAGGAGTCGCTCCTGCAGGCGTGATACATGAGTCATTTTCCCCTATCTTTTCTACAGTAAAATACTTATTAATTGTTTGAGTTTTTATTTTAAAAGTTGGTTTGGACCTATTCAAAATAGATTTACTCATAATAATTACCTAAAATTTCTTTATATTTAATAACATGGGCCCTTCAAATATCTATTATGGGCCTACAAATATAAACGCTTAATAAAAAAGGGGATTGTTAAAGACCACTCACTTTTGGCTAATGTCAGTTCATTGTTAATGACAAACCATATTTTTACACAAGTAGACCAATTTGTTAAAGGCAACCCAAATTTTTTTTTAAAAAAATCATAAATTTCAAGGAATAAATACGAACAATGGTAAGAAAATGTCCAAATTAGATGAATTTCATCTTGTTACAAAATGGTCTCCTATGAGACTAAAGCATTTCAAAATACTATGTGTGTTCAAAATAAATGATCTTCATGTTCCGTCAAAACTGCACTTGAAATTCAAAAATAAATTATTACGTCAAAAATTTGAACTGTTAAAAAACGAAAACAATATTTTTTGAAGATCAATAGTAAAAACACAATAAATTTACCAATGCAACAAAATTTTCTACCATAATTTGATAGCTGATAGTCCAAAAACGTGCATCAAATGTTTTTTTGTAATTGCCGAAGATTTTTAAAATATGTTAAAAATGAAATATTCATAAAGTTATAATTAAAATAGGAATAAATGTTCAACATGTACCTAAACTTCAAAATCTCATTATCTCGCAATATCTGTACGATATCTCTTCCAATTTAATAATACAGGTGGTAGCGGATAATCACCATGCATAAGCATTTGTACAAAGTGATTGTCATTTATGAATGCAATGAAAACAGTTCTTGAGAATGTTGGCGGCATCGAATGTAACGACAAAAATGTGAATGATTGGAATTTTGAGAAGTGTACAAACTTTATATTGTAACAAGATGCACTACAAATCCCATGTCCGACATACTTATCCACCTGCTAAACGGGATAAGGGTGACATCACAATCCAAAGAGGCTATTAATTGTGATATTTCTGCGTTTCCATATATGTATGTATATATGGCCAAATTATTTTGTATCATATTTGAAAGGTCTTTTTGCACTTGCTTCCAATTATCTCCAATATTCATTGTTGAACTGATGACACAATAATCACAGTGTTCATATCCTAGTACATCCACCATGTTAATGATAAATTTTGATGTGCAAGTTGACATTTCTTTTTGAACACTTTGAAGCATTTTTGTACCACATGTCGATTTTGTCACTTTTTAAGAGCCATTAATTTTCTCATTTTGCAGAACATGCTCAAATAAGAAAGGTTCACGCTTTGTTGATTTGTCCACTTTATGATTATGTTTATAGCTCCCACTCGGTCTACCCTTTAGGCTTCTAGGAACCAACGGTTCTATGATGAATGTCGAAGTAGGATTCATAATTTCGCGCAATTTTTTTTTGTTGAAGCACATTTGTGTTACTATACCTCTTAAGAATTCTCTGTATCTCAATATTACACTCCACTTTAATGTCCTCACCAAACTCTTTTTCAATTAATTGTTAATAGTTCCAGTGGGTATGAACCATCCACAATGGAAAGCAATTCGTTTGTGTTACATAAAGCTTTAGCTTGTGGGCACATGGTAATCCAAATACACTTCTATTTCGATTTGTTCAAACATCAACAAAGGCAATTCCCGATTGCAAATGAACAACTTCCTAGTGTATCTTTTCCAAAGCAAATATAGAAACACGACCAACCAATTTCGAATATAAAAAATCTCTAAAAATTTTACCAACTTGTATGACGTTTTGAGTAAATGATCTTTTAACATCTGTATGCTATAAATTAATTATTTGGTCAAATATCTTCCATACCGCAGACAAACTAACAATTGAAACTTCAATGAATTTTTTTAATTGAGCATGCCCACCTTCAACACGATTGGTTGTTGTGTTACCCAAGTGTATAAATTTATCGACCCAAGCAGAAACAAAGTACTTACTATATGTTCAATCCTGGTAGACATAATATACAAGAACACAATGGGATATGTAAATGCATATACATTTTTAGAGATTTCACAGCATCTCTAAAATCATTTTTAGTTTGTGAATCCACTAATCTTTGCCACTCAACCATTAAAATTTCAAAATCTTTACCCTTCTGATTTTTTTTTACAATGTGCAAGGATGTTTTAACTGATATGTACTCGACACAAAAGATTTTTGATGCTTGAAAAAACTATAATGATTGCATTCATCAGGGCTAATTCTCTACTAATCACCATCACAATTGGTAGTGAATTTTCATCCAACACTGATTTGAAGCAATCAAGTGTCCAAATATAACTGTCTTCGGTTTCGTTTGACATAAATATAAATGCAACAAAGAATAACAAATTATTTACGTTACATTAACAATAAAAAGTAATGGAAGATGATATCTATTTGTTTTGCTGCCAACCTTCACTTTATTGAAGCTAATATAACCACATTCTGTTGTGCACTTATACAAATACTGAATTGTGGTCCTACCTTGTAATTCTTCCTTTTGCATTTTACACCTTTCATTATAAAGAGTTCTAATAACTGTGACATTGCTGCCATCTCTCTGCTTCATGGTTGACATAATTTTACGCGGCTTCACACAAACGACATACATATCATGCACTATTTTCTGCTTGTCCTTATTTAAATGATCAACATAAGAATGAGCTTCTAGGAGAACTAACTTATGATTATGAACACCATATTTCACATTAACAATCCACTCAGTACCATTTGCATTCTTTACTCCTTTCAATGTGAAAAGACACCCACAACATTTGGAGGAAGATTTCCTCATATTCTTGTTAGTCCAATTTTTTGCACTCTGGCTAGTATGTTTGTAACCGCCTCTATCACACCCTAGTAGTACTCTCGATCTGCTTCTAGATGTCAACATATCAGCACTTTTAATGACGATCACAAATAAAAAATTTCTAGCAATATTGCGTGCCCAAGAAACTAAATCATCTTTGGATGAAAATAACATGTTAGTAGTGAAATGTACACTCAAATATATATGAAAACGATGTCAAACTTCTCCCAACATCATCATCCGCAGAATCTATAATACAAAACATAAATTACCAAAAAAGCCTAAGCAACGACAAAACAATTTTTTTGACATATTCTCATTCACAAACACCAACTTTTGGGAGGGAGTTAGATATTTACCAAAACACAAATCGGGGCGGGAATGCTTAGGAGGAGAGGATGCTGTTTGCACTAAATCTCCAGGAGTCAAATCTCCGACGGCGGGAGAGGCGACGACAGAAGAGGAAAAACCTCGAGCCGGTGTCTCGGGTGGGGCTGGAAGAGGACAAATATGGAGGACGTCGTCGTGACTGGATAGATCGGGTAGGTCGTGAGGTTGGGAGTTCTCTGCCATCACTTCCGACGACGGCAACGACAGAGGGGGGGGGGATGGAAAAATCGCGGTGTCTAGGGCGTGCAAAAAAATTTTTCGGGGAGGGAGAATCAGGAGAAATAGGGCTGCCACTAGGTTTAATTAAAATCTGGAAAAAAAACAATCATTTAAAAAGTTTGGGTTGCCACTAGCCTTTAATGAGTTGCCCTTAACATTTATTTCTATTTAAATTATAATTCTCTATGAATATTTCATTTTAAACATATTTTAAAAATCTTCGGCAATCAAAAAAACATATTTGATGCAAGTTTTTAGACTACCAACTATCAAATTATGCTAGAAAATTTTATTGCACGGGTAAAGTTATTATGTTTTCACTATTGATATTCAAAAAATATTGTTTTCATTTTTTAACAGATTCAAATTTTTGATGTAATAATTTATTTTTAAATTTCAGATACATTTTTGGCGAAACATAAAAATCATTTATTTTGGGCACACATAATATTTTGAAATGCTTTAGTTTTATACAAGACCATTTTATAATCAGATGAAATTCATCTAAATTTGAAATTTTCTATCATAATTTATATTTATTTCATGAAATTTACGATTTTTTTAAATTTTTGTGTGCAGATATTAACAAATTGGTATAAAAATAGAATTTATCCTTAACAATGAGCTGCCACTACCACTAGTCAAAAGGCCAAAAGTAGACTGCCTTAACAAAGATCCATTTAGCTAGGTTTTCCTCACCTGCGACGCCGCCTCTCCCGCGACTGCATTGTTCGACGCCGCCTCTCCCGCGACAGCCTTGTTCGACGCCGCCTTCTTTCTTCGACGCCGTTTAGGTGGTTCGACGCAGCCTCTCCTTCGAGTTTTTGGTTCTCCGGCTTCCATCCATGCCGACGCCGGCTACCTCAATCCACGCCAGAACCGCCCAGGTAAAATATCAAGAAAACAGGAAAGCTGGAAGAATTCTATTCCATTCATTGATTTTTGAAAGTACACAGAGACACTTATATATGCAAACAGACAGACTTAACTATAAAATATCTAACTACTAACGCCGTTAATCTGACTAATCACGGAATTAATATAAAATTGTAAAACTCCCCCTCAAGATGGGGAATGGATATTCAGAACTCCCATCTTTGAAATCAAGAACTGAAATTGTGTTTTGGGCAAAGCCTTTGTCAACACATCAGCAATTTGATATTGCATTTTTATGTGAATGATCTTCAAACAGCCCGACTGAATCAAGTCCCCTATAAAATAACAGTCTATATCGATGTGCTTTGATTTTTCACGGAAAGTTGGATTTGTTGCCAAATTTAATGCTGATTGGTTGTCACAAAATAATGTTGCTGCAGGTATTTGGATTTCAAAATGCTGAAGTTGTCTTTGCAACCAAACAACTTCACTTGCTAGAGAAGCAAGAGCCCGATATTCCGCTTCAGTTGACGATTTGGAAACAATCGGTTGTTTCTTAGATTTCCATGAAACAAGTGATTCTCCCAGGAAAACACAATAGCCGGTAGTTGACCTTCTAGTATCCAAACAACTCCCCCAATCAGCATCAACATAGGCAATGAGGCGCAATGAATTATACAATAACAACAACACTTAAGCCTTTATCCCACTATAGTGGCGTCGGCTAAATGGATCCTTTGTCGCCACTGTGCCATATCTTTAGTCATAATCTCACTAATGCTTAAGTACATCATGTCTTTCCTTATAGTTTCATTCCAAATTTTTATTGGTCCACCTCTCCCTCGTTTAACATGCCTAGTGACTAGAATCTCACAACGCCTAACATTTGCCTCTAATGGTCTCCTTTCTACGTGTCCAAACCATCTTAGTCGAGCTTCTCACATCTTCTCTGCAATTGGTGCTACTCTTGTCTTATCCCTGATACATTCATTCCTGCATCTTCTCTGCATCTTCACTAATGCGCAGGGAATTATGAGCAAGAAAAAAAATGCCTTGTCCAGGTCTATTTTTAAGATACTGAAGTGTATGGTGAACAATATTTAAATGAGCTGTGCGAGAAGTAGACATGAACTGACTCTGTTTTTGCGCTGCATAAAATATATCAGGACGTGATACTGTAAGGTACATGAGGCGTCCAATTAATCTCCGATAAGAGGAATCATCAGGCAATAAATCACCATCAGCAGAATAGATTTTCAGATTATGATGCATGGGAAGGATAGCTGGTTTTGAATTGTTGAAACCTGTGTCATTAAGTAAACTGAGAATGTATTTTCCTTGGGACAAATAAATGCCAGTTGCAATTCTAGCAATATCTAAACCCAGGAAGTATTTTAAATCATCCAATGTCTTCAATTTAAACATTTTTTGCAATTTGGACTTAATATGATTGAGGGCATGAATATTGGGTCCAGTAAGAACTGTCATCTACATAGACTAAAAGGATGACCAAGTCATTGTAAGTGTATATTCGGACGAATAACGGGTTTGGGGGCTTTGCGGATCTTAACCCTAGGTTTTACTATAAATACCTAGCTGGGGGCAACGGGGAGCAGATTCCACTTAGATCTTCCTCCGTATGTTTCGAGCACCCGCGTACATTCTCGAAACAGTTCGTTCCCTTCGCTGGTGCTCGTCTTCCGTGCGTGGATCTAGGGCCAGCCGCCGCTCGCTGCAGGCCGATCGAGGATCTGTCTAGCCCAGCCCTTCCCGTCGCCGGTCGCCTGTTTGGGGCAAGCTGCCGCCCTCGTTTTTCGCGGATCGCTTCTTCCAGGTCGTTTCCGCCGTTAGAAGGAGGAGCTCCGTCGGTCTGGGGCAACGTTCTTTCTCGCCGATCAAGAGGTGGAGGAGATCGGCCGCCGTCGCCGCCTGCATCCAGCCCTAGCTTTTCGCTCCAGAAGTTTTTTTTTCCCCGGTCGACGGTCGATGTTTTTCTTCCCGGTCGACGTTCGACGTTTTCTTCCGGTCGACGATCGTCGAGCCTCCAGTTCGAAGCCTTCGGTCGACGTCTTCCCGGTCGACGTTCGACCGTTTTTCTTCCGGTCGACGATCGACGTTTTCTTCCGGTCGACGATCGTCGAGCCTCCAGTTCGACGCCTCCGGTCGACGTTTTCCCGGTCGACGATCGACGTTTTCTTCCCGGTCGACGGTCGACGTTCTCTTCCGGTCGACGATCGTCGATCCTCCCGTTCGACGATTTCTCTGGTCGACGTTTTCCTGGAGCCAATCCAAGCCTCTGTTCCTGTGCTCGGGCTTGCTGCAAGAGAAGCAATGAGGAATTCTTCCTTGTCCTCTCCGGTTCCCATGAACAAGTTGGAAAAGTTCACGGCCTCCGAGTTCAACGATTGGAAGTTGAACACGCAATTTGGGATGAAATACCTGAATGTCTTCTACACCATCAAGACTGCTCGTGCTGACGTTGCTGGGACTACAGATGAGGCACAGTGGGCTGAAGATGAGGATTTCTGCAGGGACTACCTGCTGAATTGTCTCTCTTCCAGTCTGGCCAAGAACTACATCAAGATGCAGTCTGCGAAGGAGATCTGGGAAGCCCTAGAGGAGCACTTCAGACAGGAGGAGGACCTCTCCAAAGCTCATCTAGTGGACAAGTTCCACTCCTTCAGCTTCGACGAGGAGAAAGCCATTCTCCCTCAGGTATCAGATTTTGAAAATTTGGTTGATTCTCTGCATAGTGAGTCCATTAGCCTGCCCGAAAGTTTTGTTGCCGACACAATTGTGTATAAGCTGCCCTCCTCGTGGTACAATTTCAAAACGGAAATGTACCGCAAGAAGATGCAAGTTGGTCTGAACGACCTCAAGCGCTTCATTTGCATTGAGGACGAGAACCGGACGAAGCACGCTTTGGAAGCTGTTGGCAAGCAGAAGGCTGCTGCCAACATGATTACAAGCTCCAAACGCGCTCCTCCCTCTCACAAGACCAAACCGCCTCGCAGTAGCCCTCAGGTTGCAGGACCAAATAGATCCTCTAAAAAGTTTAAGGGTAAATGCTTTAACTGCAACAAGTGGGGACACTGTGCATCTGACTGCAAGCTACCGAGGAAAGAAAGAACTAGAGCACCGCAAGAAGGCAACCAGGCTCATCTGGTTAGCCACGCTAAGCCATCCGACTTTGTTGCCATGGTCGGACACGCGCAGGCCAGCACGGATTGGTTCCTAGATTCTGGGGCAACGTGCCACGTTTGCAACAACGCTAATCTTCTGACAGAGCTGAAGGATGCAAAGGAATCAGTGACTGTTGCAGATGGTGGCACAGCCGACGTACTGAAGGTGGGAAACGCAACTCTGATGCTCTCCTCAGGTAAGTCTTTACTTTTAAAGAACGTCAAATTTATTCCTTTCTTATCTGCTAACTTAGTGTCTATTAGTTTACTGTGTGATACTGGTATGTCTATTAACTTCTGTGGCGGTAGAGTGACTCTGTCAGTCAACTCACATTACTTTGGATGTGCTTACGTCCAGAATAGGATGTACCGTTTGAGTCTAGCAAATGAGGTAGTGCAACAAGTTCAATTGAACTTAGTTAGCCCTAGGACTCTACATGAGAGACTATGACACGTAAACTATAGGAAAATGTTCCAAGTAGCTAGAACTCATAAGATCACACTAGACACTAAGTCTCCTCTTGGAAAATGTGAAGTGTGTGCTCAGACCAAGATCACTAGGAAACCTTTTTGTACGGTTACTAGAGCACAACACCTCTTGAGCTTATACATTCCGATATTTGTGACTTTAAGAGTTTTGTCACAAGAGGTGGGAGGAAGTATATGATCACGTTCATAGATGATTGCACGAGATTTTGTCATATTTCGTTGCTTAAAACTAAAGATGAAGCGTTTGAAAAGTTTTGTCTTTTCAAAACCAGGGTAGAAAACCAGTTAAGCATGAAAATTAAGCGGTTTAGAAGTGATAGAGGAGGAGAATATATGTCCAGTGAGTTCTGATGCTTCCTTGCTTCACAGGGCATCATAGCAGAAACCACTGCTCCTTACTCCCCCCAATCTAACGGCATAGCCGAGCGCAAGAATAGAACGTTAACAGAGATGTTGAACTCTATGCTGCTCACTGCAGGCATGCCTTCCGCTTATTGGGGAGAAGCAGTCTTGACTGCAAATCACATTCTGAACAAAGTTTCCCATGCTAAGTTAGAGGTTACACCCTACGAGCTTTGGTCTAAGCGACCGCCGTCTTTAAATAGACTTAAGACCTGGGGCTGTATAGCCTATGTCAGGGTTCCTGACCCTCAACGGTCTAAGGTTGGACCTAAGACCAATACATGTGTCTACTTAGGTTGTGCTGAAGATAGTGCTGCTGATAGATTCTTATACCTGTCTAATAATATAATTATTGAATGTAGGGATGCAGTGTTCTTCGAGGATAAGTTCCTCAAAGATAAGAACTTAACGATCCCAGGTATGCAAGCAACTATTACTGAGGAAGATCCTGAATCAGTACCGAGCACCTCCTATTCCGTTCCGGTAGACAACTCTGGCCTAGAGTCTAGAAGGACTTCAGTGAGATAGCGAACCCCTAGAACCTTCGGTAGTGATTTTGTCACTTACCACGTCGAGGCCGATCCATCTAATTTTAAGGAAGCGATGAGATCAAGGGATTCCCTACTCTGGAAAGAAGCAATTGAGGATGAGATGAACTCTCTCCTTCAGAACGACACCTGGATGTTAGTTGATAAGCCAATAATGGCTAAAACTGTCGGGTGCAAGTGGGTTCTGAAAAAGAAGTTAAATCCCGATGGTAGCGTAGCTAAGTATAAAGCACGCCTGGTGGCTAAAGGTTTCACACAAGTAAGCGGAGTAGACTATTTTGACGTATACTCACCCGTGTGTCACTTAGCAACCATTAGGGTTCTTCTTGCTATTTCGGCCATTGAGAACTTTATTGTTCATCAAATGGATGTTAAGACTGCGTTCTTGAACGGAGATCTGACCGAAGAGATCTACATGAGTCAACCTGAAGGTTTCATTGTAGACGGTCACGAAAACAAGGTCTGTAAGTTTTTAAAGTCGCTATACGGATTGAAGCAAGCGCCGAAATTATGGCATGAGAAGTTTGACTATACTGTAAAGAACATGGGATTCATGTCGAGTCTCTCGGATAAATTTCTTTACATACGTCATAGATCAGACCACGTCGCCATAATATGCTTGTATGTGGATGATATGCTTATTCTTGGATCTGATCAATCCGAAGTGGATGACGTAAAGTCAGGTCTAATTAAAGAATTTAGCGTGACGGACCTAGGTATAGCTGACACTATACTAGGTATGCAAGTGAGCTTTGGGAAACATGGCATTTCCCTAAGTCAAAGCCACTACATCTAGTCCTTGTTGGACACGTGGGGATACAGTGAACGTAAAGCGACTGAGACACCATACGACTATTCTAACCGCTTAAAGCCCAATGATGGAGCTGCGGTTCGACAGTTAGATTATTCTAAACTGCTTGGTAGCCTCATGTACGCTATGGTCTGTACGAGACCTGACATAGCCTTCACGGTCGGCATGTTAAGTAGGTTCACTAGCAATCCTGGCCAAGACCATTGGGATGCCCTCGATAGGCTGATGCGTTACTTAAAGCACACCCGAAAGTATGCTTTATGTTATAGTGGTCATCCTCCCGTTCTGGAAGGATATTCTGATGCATCATGGTGCTCAGAAATAAACGACAGCAAGTCCACTAGTGGATTCCTCTTTACACTAGGAGGAGCAGCTGTAGCCTGGAAGTCCAAGAGACAGTCGTGCATTGCACTCTCATCCATGGAATCCGAACTCTATGCTCTAGCTTCGGCTGGTGAAGAAGCAGAGTGGTTAAGAGATTTGGTGATGGACATTCCACTATCGGGCCTGAAACTGAGTTCTGTTGCAGTTTACTGCGATAATCAGGCTACTAAAACGGTTGCCACGAACACTTTGTTCAATGGCAAAAGAAGGCAACTCAGGATGAAACAGGCCTGGTTGACCTCTCTCACAAGCCAAGGGATTGTGACCCTGGTAGATGTGCGAACGAAAGATAATGTTGCAGACGCCCTTACTAAAGGATTAAATAGAGCTCTCACAATCAAAACATCGGGGGAAATGAGATTAAAGTTCATAGAAATATGAAACTTTCCTCCAACGTTTATGTTTTGATATGCACGAGCCTATAACTGCCAACATTCAAGCATCTAATAAGTGACAGACTGAAAACCCCAAATAGTTTCTTGATGAAAACCCAAGATGGTTGGATGCGGGTTATTCCACATTTGATAACCTAACGTCCTCTCATTGTAAGTTGATTCAAGAGCTATTCAACTGGGAATTGAAAGTCGTTGTATATGTTAATCTAAACATTATTGGTCATAGCACATTATTCCACATTTGATAATGTTGCACGTGATGTGTGCCCACATGTGTTGGTGAGGCACATAGTGATCAGTAATGAGTAAGGTAACGTGACTAGTCCTAGTTAGACTGGATGAGATGCTGACAGAGTTACTTCACCGTTGCTAGAAGTGCTAAGCTCATTTAGTAAGAGCTAGTTTACTTTAAATGTTACTGCATATGTTTATGAATTCATTGAGTCTGACTCATGAAATTCCTTGCAGACTACGATGGAGATTTTGGTGGAGCTGTAGACCTGGACATGGATAACGATGATCTACTAGATGAGTAGAATCATCAAACGTTTGATTCATGTTTTGTTTTGTTTTGTAATAATTCAGATTTTGATTGGGATAGCATCTGTGTGGTGGTTTGCCGTATATGCAAAACCTTTATTTTTGATTTATTAGTATGATCTGTCCTGATTGTCTTGCTTAAGTTGGATTATTATTATGTCTACGCTCCAGCACCCCGAAACGTCACCGTTATTTGTCACGAATATAGGAGGAGATTGTAAGTGTATATTCGGACGAATAACGGGTTTGGGGGCTTTGCGGATCTTAACCCTAGGTTTTACTATAAATACCTAGCTGGGGGCAACGGGGAGCAGATTCCACTTAGATCTTCCTCCGTATATTTCGAGCACCCGCGTACAGTCATTCCTTGAACCATGTGTGAAGATGGAGTAGCCATTCTTTGATTGCATGAAACCATGGCTTGTTAAAGCAGTGCAAAACTTATGGAACCGCTATCGAGATGCTTGCCTTAGGCCATAAACAGATTTGTTGAGTCTGGAGACTAGATTCTCCCCCTGAGTATGATAACCTGGAGGTATACTCATATACACCTCTTCTGTTAAATCACCATTTAAGAGCACATTATTAATATTCAATTGGAGAATAGACTAGCGTTTAGATGCAGACACAACAAGAAGAACACATGCAGTGGTTAGTTTGTCAACATCTGAAAAAGTATCCAAAAAATCAATACCCGCATGTTGGGAATATCCTTTAGCAACTAACCGCGCCTTATACCTATCAATAGTCCCATTAGCCTTGTATTTGATTGTGTAATCCAACGACAACTAATGCAGCGTTTATTTGTGGGTAAAGGAACAATGGACCAAGCATTGTTAGAGTCCATTGCTTGAATCTCTTCAGTCATGGCTTGCTTCCATTCAGGAAGTTGAACAGTCTGGTTATAAAATTGTGGTTTAGCGGTAGCAGAAACCTGAAGAATGTAGTTTCTGCAGCGACATAATTTGTGATAGCTGAGATAATTATGTATAGGATAAGGAGTGGTAGAACAAGTATAATCATGAAGATAAGACGATCTCTTAGAAATACATGTAGATCTTCTTGGACTGACAGGAACAACAACATTAGAAGGATGTGCAAGAGATGAAGAAATGAATAAGAAAAGAATCAGGGGAAAAAATGGAGTAAGGTGAACGTTTGAGCAATGCACTAACAAATAACAAATTGAAACAAAAAGATGGAACATACAAAACATCATGAATGAGTAAATCATGATTTAGTAGAACATTTCCAATAGAAATAACAGGAAGATTAGACTAGTCGATTATTAACAAAGGTGTGAGTTTAAAAAATTTTTAGATCATAAGCAATATGTGAACTTGTTCTTGAATCTAAAATCCATGAGGATTTGGCAATGAGGAAGGAAGAAAAATCGGTGGAAAAAGCTAAACCTGATGAAGAGGCATTGACTGAAGTGTCTGGGTGCTGTGGAATAACATTAGATGTTGGAGTGTTCATGAGTAATGCCAGAAGCTGATGATATTGTTGATCAGTGAAGGTCCTTCCTGCGACAGTTTGTCCAAAAACTTGATTGATGTTGCTTGCAGTATTGAAATGAGCCATGAAAAGGTTTTCTGTACCCTGGTGGGTATCCATGAAGCTTATAGCATTTATCCTTGATATGTCCAAGAAGACCACAGTAGGCACACAACGAGCGATCTTTCTTGACATTTTCGTTCTTATGCTCTGCAGATTTAGAGGCTACTGGTTGCACATCAAAAGCAAGGGGAGGACCAATAGATGGGGAAACCAGTCTGATTTCACAGTGTTTTTCCTCTTGAAGAACCAGTGAAAAAACTTTGTTGATAGGAGGTAGAGGCTCCATAAGTAGAATCTGTCAGATTTGAGAGAAACTATTTCCGAGACCCATTAAAAAGCTCATGACATACTCCATTTGATTATATTCAACATGGGATTGAGAGCCACCACAATTACAGGAAAGATGAGGACGATATTCGCTTAATTCCTCCCAAATGCCCTTTACTTTGGTGAAATATTTACTTACAGAAAAATTGCCCTGTTGTAGACTCATCAATTCTCGCTTTAATTGAAAAAATTGTGGACATGGTGCAATCGATGATGAGTCATGCAGATCTGCCTGTTTCTTTTTGAAATTTTGCTCTAGAAACTACTGCTTTTACACTAAGGCTCCATTTTGTTCGGCGGTGGCGGGTCGATCCGACGGGTGGAAACGGAATGTTCGAACCGGAGGGGGGAGGTGGCTGCTTCAAACGGAGCTTTTTGGGGCGTTTCTCAAGGCGGGCGGGTGGAAACGGAGCAAACGCCGCCGGAGGTTCATTTGTTTACCCTCCTTCCGGCAGCGTTTTCCCAAAACGGAGCATCGAAATGCCCAAACAAATAGAGCCTAAATCGTGCTCCAATGAAAGCGGTTCTAAAGACGTCATATGAGATATGGACTGGGAAACGTCTTAGTATGCCATTCATTAAGATTTGGGAGTGTGAGGCTTACGTGAGACGTCAAATGCCTGATAAGCTGTAACCAAAGTCTGATAAGTGTTATCTTGTGGGGGTATCATAAGAAACTAAAGGCTATTATTTCTACCTACCGTCTAAGGGCAAAGTGTTTGTCGTGAGTACTAGTGTCTTTCTTGAGAAGGAGTTCTTAAGTGAAGAGACTACCATGGTAGAACTTGAAAAAGTTCAAGAACCATAAATTGTGAATGAACCGGAATTGGAACCTGAGCCAGGACTACAAGTTGTTGTAGCTAGAGAGTCTGCTCAGGAAACACAAGTTCCACGTAGATCTGGTAGACCAAGATTTGAGCTTGAGAGATATGAATTTCTCGTGTCTCAAATAGGTAATGTGTTGCTTATGAATCATAGTGATGAGCCTGCAACCTACCAAGAGGCTATGAGTAGATCAGACACCGAGAAGTGGCTTGAGGCCATGAAATCTGAAATGGACTCCATGTATGAAAACTAAACTTGGACCTTGGTGGAGCCACCTGAAGGGGTACGACCCATAGAGTGCAAGTGGATATTCAAGAAGAAGATCGACATGGATGTGAATGTACATACATTCAAAGGGCAACTCGTTGCTAAGGGTTTTAAGCAAATTCATGGTATTGACTATGATGAGATTTTTTCCCCTGTTGCTATGGCTAAGTCCATCAGAATTCTGCTTGCTATTGCTGCGTATTATGACTACGAGATCTGATAAATGAATGTCAAAACGGCTTTCTTAAATGGAAACCTCCTTGAAGAAGTGTATATGACACAACCCGAGGGTTTTGTATCTCCAGGTATAGTCACTAAAATATGTAAGCTGCAGAGATCCATTTATGGATTAAAACAGGCTTCTCGAAGTTGGAATCTTCGTTTTGATGAAAAGATCAAGAAATTTGGTTTTATCAAGAACGAGGATGAACCGTGTGTTTAATAGAGGATTAGTGGGAGGCTGGGAGCATAGTTGTCTTTCTGATATTGTATGTAGATGACATACTGTTAATCGGGAATGATAAACCGACCCTGCGAGTTGTTAAGAACAACATATGGAGCTGCTTTTCGATGAAATATTTGGGCGAAACGACTTATATACTTGGTATTAAGATCTATAGAGATAGATCGAAGAAGTTGCTGAATTTGACTCAGAGTACGTACATTGATAAGGTGTTGAAACAGTTCAACATGTTTGAGTCCAAAAAAAGATTCTTACTCATGTCTCATGGTGTGAGTCTCTCTAAAGACCAATGTCCTTAGTCTTGTGAAGATAAAGACCGCATGAAGTTGATTTCATATGTTTCAACAATTGGGTCAATCATGTATGCTATGATATGTACTCGACCCGATGTCTCTTATGCCTTGAGCATGAATGACAGGTATCAGTCTGATCCCGATAAAAGTCAATGGATAGCCATCAAGAATATCCTGAAGTACTTGAGAAAGACTAAGGAATCGTTCTTGATGTTTGGTGGAGAGGAAGAGCTCGTTATAAGGGGTTACACGGATACTAGCTTCCAAATTGATAGGAACGACTCAAAGTCTCAGTCAGGGTTCATATTTTACCTAAATGGAGGAGCTGTTAGCTGGAAGAGTTCCAAGCAGGGTACAGTTGCCGATTCTACAACTGAGGCCGAGTATATCGCCGCTGCAAATGCAGCGAAAAAAGCTGTATGGATTAGGAAATTCATTGACGAGTTAGATGTAGTTTCTAGCATTGTTCGCCCCGTAGTTCTCTACTATGACAACAACGGTGCAATTGCACTTGCTTCGGAACCTAGATCTCATCAGCGCTCCAAGCACATACTTCGGCGGTTTCATCTTATTCAAGAGATTGTCGATCAAGGAGATGTGGACAATAACAGAGTGCCGACTGAGGAAAATATTGCGGATCCACTAACAAAGCCTCTCGCACAGAGAAAGCATGATGATCATGTTAGATCTATGAGTATACGATACCTGAATGATCAACTCTAGTTTGAGTCTTGTGGATTGTATATTTGTTGGCTGTAATAATTCATTTGATGAATAAAGTACTGTATACATTTCATTTATATATTTTGACAAGTTCTTTTATTGTATAATTTTATTTTTATTGTGATAGAGTAATTTAACGTAATAAATGTCCTTAGAATGTTTGATTTCATAGGAGTCAAGTAGTGACTTGAATGTGAGTGCCTATGATCTTTGAAGCTTGGTTCTTAAATGATCCCTGATCGACGTATCATCTTAGAAACTAAGGGCGATGATGATACATTAAGACTAACATGTGCGTTGACTGATGACCGATCCTCACAGATCATGATATTGTGATATCAAGTCATTACACGGGTACTTGTTAGTGAACAAGTTGTACTGAACAGACCAACCATGAGAATACTTTGTGGATTGTTATATGAACATGTCACGAATATGGCTCAAGTGACAATGGTGTTTGTGGTCCTTTGACCTGAATTCACAACATTCATCGAGTGAGAAAGAGCGTGCTTTGATGCTATCAAAAGTCCAGTCTTGAGAAAGTTGGATGATAAAAATGATTATTGGGTACGTTACAAATCATTTGAGTGTTTGCGTGTGAGCAGAGATGACATTTGTCCTCCTATATGACAAGAGTTGCATCCATGAGCCCCTTGATGAAATGAGACTGAGAAATGCATGACCATGCTTGGTTGAGTCAATATATGATATTGAGTTCACCAATTTCTGGAAGTCCATTCTAGATCAGGAAATTGAGATTGAACAATTATGAGGGTGACACGGTCTATACCTCTAGTTATATCCAGATGTAAGAGACGAAGAGACATGACAACACTGATATATTGGTCACAATGGCTTTGGAGTTCTAAACTCTTATTGCTTGAGGAGCAATGATGCATTGCTAGATGTCGCTCATTATTTGTGAAACTTTTGTTTGATACTTTCAAGATCAAGTGAAAGACTGTTGGTGTTATCATTGTGATCTGGAAGTGATCAAGTATGCAGTCTCATTGCCAATGCAGTATGAGCCTATCAGGGTCACACATAAGAATGTTTGGAGAAATTGGGAGGTTGGATTTGTTTGGCTATACTCATATGATGAGTGGAAATGACTTAGCTCAACCAGACTTGGAAAGCGTCGAGTGCATTGAGACCATTCAACGCTTTCGTCGAGTCAAGTGTTGACTCGTCAAATGGTGGCGTTGAGTGTGTTTAGTTTACTCAACGATTCGTCGAGTCAAAGTGTTGATTCGTCTAGTATTGCACTTGCGTTGAGTGCGTTGAGTCTACTCAACGATTCGTTGAGTCAAGGTGTTGATTCGACGAGTCTGGTTCTCAGGCATTGAGTGCGTTGAGCTCACTCAACGCCTTCGTCAAGTCAAAGGTTGATTCGACGAATCTGACACTTAAACGTTGAGTGCGCTGAGTTCACTCAACGCCTTTGTTGAGTCAAATGTTTATTCGACAGGTTTTGGTGCTGAGAGCGTTGAGTGCATTAAGTATCGACTCAACGCCTTCGTCGTGTATCTTATGGATACTCGACGATTCGTCGAGTATGTTTTGTATACTCGACGATTCGTCGAATATGTCATGGATACTCGACGATTCGTTGAGACAAGGGTTTTTTGGTCGAATGCTGTATTCCAAGTCCCGGGTCTGCGCATAACGATGGGCTGTTCTGTTTATTCTTTGGTTATAAATAGAAGGATTTTAGGGTTTCTAAAGAGGATCGACTTGACTGTTCATTCGGTCTAAACACACGAGCCGTACTGTGCGAAAAACCCAAGACCTAAAAAGTCGACGAAAGCTGTTCCGCCCTCACCGATCCCGTCGCCGTTGCCGTCGCTGAGTCCTGATTCCGGCGAGTGTCATCGCCGCCGCCTCTTCTGTAACGTACTTAGCAGTCCATGAAGACGTTGAGTGCCCTCTCCCGACTTAGATCTTGTTCGACAAGACTCTACGGGTTCTCCCATTCGTGTGAATCTACTGTAGAGGTGCGGACACTATTCTGCACTAAGGACTCTAGCCGCTGAGTGATCAGCAGATCTTCTGGAGCATCTAGGTTGAGTATCGACTCAATCCCGCGAAGGTAATTTTATTTTACTGCTTTCACTTGTTGATACATGTTCATTGCTAGATTCGAACTTCTTTTGGGTTTTCTTGTTCTTATTTCCGTTGCGCGCACAAGTGTTGTGCCATCTAGAAAAGCCCAACAAGAGGGCACCTCGAAAACTGAAGCGCCGCGCGGAGGATTTGTCAATGATCATTTCACAGACCGCGACAAGTAAAATTGAAGTGTTAAGTCAAATACAACGAATGCACATATTACAGTTTAAAAATGCATAAGTGGGAAAGCATCAACATTTCAAAGCAAGAAGGTAAGTGAATATTTAAGTCAAAGCATGCAAATATGTCATAAAAAGCTGAAAGAATAAATTGTCCAAAGATTATTATAATATCACTCATAGTATTGTCGCTCCATCCCCATACTCGCCATAATCTCGCTCATTTACGAAAGGACGACATTTGACTGCGCGATATGGTGATGGTAACGAGCGATTAATGCATGACGCTAGGCATTGTCCTTCTCAAAATGATATTTCTCTTCTGCCTTCCTATCCGTGGCCATACCAGGGTCGGAAGTACTCGCTTCAGGCATCCTCTTCTCCTTTGACTTCGTAGCTGCATCAGGAGTATTCGCCTGAGGTGCAC
The DNA here is from genome assembly GCA_039513925.1 of Platanthera zijinensis. Taxonomy (NCBI): domain Eukaryota; kingdom Viridiplantae; phylum Streptophyta; class Magnoliopsida; order Asparagales; family Orchidaceae; genus Platanthera; species Platanthera zijinensis. The sequence goes on from CM077096.1 coordinate 73,912,369, forward strand.
TTTTCTTTTTGGATTCCTCAGCCGCATTAGAACTCGCTTTTGACATCTCCTTCTGTGAGCCAACAATTCCCTTCATCTCTATGATAACCTCCCCTACATCTTGCTCCATCCCTTGGACTCGCCTCCATAAGGTATCATTGTCATGGAGAACTCACCGGGATTCTGCTTCAGAATGGCTTGCAGATCTCGCGGGAGTTGAATGGGAATTTGGAAAGAAATTTGTAAGAGAATAAGATAAGCAAAGTAGTTGAAAAGCGAGAACATACCAGGGTAGTCGTGCGGGGGATGAGGGGGAAGAATTCCTTTAGATCCTGCCGGATCAGACCAAACCTTCAAAGCATAACTCACATCAGTAAGTTTTCTTTGTTTCCTCCACCTCAAAATGCCTCCTTTTCAAATCCTCTGGAGGAATGACAACGCCGCCTTCAAGAAATGCGCTGCACCTCTTCTTAGGGGGGAAATTCTTGATCGCATCGGCCCGACACTTATTCGCCGACTGCTATATCAAGGTCATCTCTTGTTTTATCTTCGTCCCGCTTGAATCGGCCACCTCTTTTCCTTTGAACTCTTTCCAATGAGCGGCGGGTTCGACCCTTATAGGGGTGGCAAGAAGAGTCCCCATGCCTTCGAGAACGGAATCCAAACCTTCTCTAGGAGGGGTTTTCGTAATTTATATATTAGGCTATCCTTGTTTAATTTTTTTTATCCTGCGTAGTTCACCCTCATAAATATTAAAATTGTCTTGTGAATCACCCCATAGTATTATTTATGCATATTCGCAATGCAGATAGTGGGTGATATCAAATCATCATAGTGATGAATGTTATATGGGAGACCGTAGTTATGATTCATACGACTCTTCATATGGGGAATCAGTTTCATACGGTTTCTTATACGATCCGCCCAATTATCCTAACTACGCACCCCCACCACGAGCACCACACCAATGTTGTATTCCGTCTCATTCGAGATCAAGGGTTAATCACAAGTGCTTGTTTTGTTTTGAAGGATTGCGTCGCTTTTAAACGACAAATGGAGGAAAACGATGAACCAACTATTCAGATCATGTCTCCCTCCCCTCTTGATTGCACTCCTTCAACTTCTGATTCATACTCTGATAATGTAGAGTCTTCTCCCATTGTACATTCATCACCTATTTTTGATTCACCTGCGGAGGAATCAGTCCACATATTCTCCGATGATGCTATCACCACCGTTCTTCCGCCTTCTTTGCATGAGTTTTCTACACCTATTTTTGATGATCCCGTCAAAGATATTGTGCAGGGTGATGATTCAGAGCCCGAGACTGCGCTAAAGTGGGATTAAGATGTTGTTCTCTTCTATGGGGAGTATGACTACTTGGAACATGATGACACGCCAAAGTGGGATGATGAGGATATCCTTTCCAATGTGGAGTTTTGCACTTCATTTGACAAGGATGTCCAACTCACCACCGTGAGTTCTCGGATGCCCCTTGCTATGATTCATACGACACCGACAGTGATCAGTCAATGGAGCCTGCTGGGAGTGAGATGGGACCACTCTGTCGACTACTGATTATTCATGTCTTTCCTCTATTTTATTTCCTGACAACCATTCACCGTTTGAGCATGTGCATGGTGAGTTTTCACAGGTACTCCAGATGGATATGGAGCACTCTGCTCAAGTCAATGAGGTGAGCATCCGCTTATGTGAGGAGGTTTATTTTCACTTCGTAGAGGAAGCTCCATTCATTGCCTTCTCCTCTTGCAACCGTCCTGAAGAAGATGACTTCTTGCTGGGCGAGGACATTTATTTTCGGGAGATTAGCGAGGAGTATCCCTCCTCTTCTTACATCCTATTTCCTCTACCTATGAAATTCAGGTAAAGGAATAACTGTTCTGTTGCTGTATCTATACTCGCTGTCGACACAGATGTTAGAGCAGTTACCTGTGCACTTTCATTTTGCAACTCTAATAAGCTAGATCTTTTTAATTTCTAAATAAGTCATGCTGGGGGGACAATGAACCCAGTAATTTTATTTTTATTTGCATTTTATTTATTTTAAAAAATTTAAAATTGAGTAGTGAACCACAGACTCGTGGAGTTCTCCTAGTCGAGTGCACATCATGGTTGTCAGGATCGAGATCCTATGTGAGATCGTTTCGAGGTAGCATCAGATCAGATAGTAGGATCGGATCGAGGATCGCTTTACAAAATCAGGATCAATTTACAAAATCTGGATCGTAGAATCGTAAGCTCCTATGATCCGGATCGTGATCCTGATAATAACTATGGTGCACATGTTCTCGGGTAGAAATAGATTTAAAGTTAATTTCTTTGCATATGTTAATTACACTGACTTTTTACTTATTATCATTGGTTTTATATCCACTCCTCGTTAGAATGCAATCTAGTCCAACGCTAGTGTAGAGCTGTGTGTAGTGTCACTAGTGGTGTATTATAGGCTCACGACGAGTGAGTGTCCTTTCTCGGCGTTTAGAACTCCCCCTTAGAGATATTCAAAGCATTTGCACAAAATTGTAATTAACTCACCGAAAATGATTTTCTTTAGATAGCTTGAGCCTACGTGATGCATCCTCCGTCGCATCCAAATATACATGACATCATCATACGTAGTGCATTTATTATTATTATTATAATATTATGCTTTTATTTATTATCCTGTATTTCGTTCCTGCGCATGCATGATATTTGAATTTGTTCGACTCATCGGTTTGACCACCCGGTGAGACCTTAAATAAATGGTCCACTATCTTATTTCAACTTTTGATTTGTAATTAGCCTCTCGTACTTCCTGTAGGTAGATGGTTTGCTCGGATGAACAATAATTCAAGTCTGGGGGTATTTGATGAGTGAATTTCATAAAGTAATTTAAGCTCTATTTTAGCTCGATTTTCTTATCATTTAGCCCATCATTTGGTATTTTTACTCGCATTTCTTTCAATTATGCAAAAGTTATCTTTTGAGTGAATTTGTGCTACATATAACATATTTTAATTCATTTCATGCATGAATGAGACCTCCTCTCCTTATTTCAGTTTAGTATTTTGATTTTAGTGGCTGTATGGATGTGGATTTCTGGAGATATTGGATGGTTTTCCTGCTGGTACAACACTCGTGTAGTCTCCCCCGGTTGTTTCAGCTCTTTTTCATAGAGGAAGCCACTGGTCGTGCCTTTTTCTTGACGCATGGGCAGTAGACTCCTCTGCGCACGACCACTGGTCGTGCGCGTTCATTTTCCAAAATCCACCCGAAACCCCCCTCAAAATCGCACCGGTGGCCGCACGAGTACTAGAATTCCTTCTCGCACGACCACTGGTCGTGTGCGTTCAATGTTTTCCCTCCAAGCACCGAGATTTTCCTGCTAGTTCAGGTTTCTTCTCGCATGAGTAGGGCAATTTCCTTCACGCACGACCACTGGTTGCGCGCATACTCAAGTGCGGTCAAATAATCTGCTCGTCCTATAAATACGCAGGTCCAAGGTTGTCAGGATCAAAATCTTAGATGAGATCGTTTCGAGATAGGATCAGATCTGATAGTAGGGTCGGATCGAGGATCGCTTTACAAAATCAGGATCGATTTACAAAATCTGGATCGCAGGATCGTAAGATCCTATGATCTGGATCGCGATCCTGACAACCTTGCACATTTCGCGATTTCTATAGAGGGTTGGTCTTTTCTTCCGCCCATGTCGTCTTTTCCGCCATTTTTCTTCCTCCAAGGGCTAGGGATCTTCCCTTAGGCTCTCCCTATCATCCAAGAACTCTAAGTTGAAGATAAAACACTCTTCTCTCTCTCTCTCTGCAAGTTATGATCTTTAAGAGGAAATGTGGACGGTGCAGAACCCTCGAGAAGATGGGTCCATTGGGAGTTTGTGACAACGATTCCTCTACCCCTGATGACAACCAACGAGCGAGGCCGACACGGAGTCAAACTTCGGAGTACATTCGTATCCACGAAAGAGTCTCGAGTACTGTTTGTATTTCTTCTTTCTTTTTCCGCACATTAGGTAGATATAGTTTGCTTTTCTTCTAGAATGATGATGGTTGGATTGAACTTTGATAGTTGTGATGCGTGAATGTTATTTTTAAAATCTTATGCTTTTTGTTCATTTCCTTTGGAATAGCTTAGGTTGGAGGTCTAGCCTCTTGTATTGTGTTTTTTCCATTTAGTTGAGCTCTTATGATGCGTGTTTGAGAGTTGGGATGCATTGCCGTTGAGCTAGGCACGTGTCGACGAGCGAGTGGTTGTCCTTGCTATTTATTGTAAGGTGCAACGAGCGAAGCAGAGGCTTGCGACCCGCAGTAGAGTGAGTAGAATGGAAAAATGAAAATACATGGTTCACCCACAAAGGAGGAGGAATATAAATAGAAATACAAAACAAAGCCGTTATCCGCACACCACCATCCAACATAACCAATACTCCCCCTCAAGCTGGCGCGAAGAGATCAAGCAAGCCCAGCTTGCCATAAGTAGAGAGAAGTTTGGAAGGCCCAACCGCCTTGGTGAAGGCATCTGCAGTCTGCTCGGCGGAGGGAACATAGGTCGTGGCAAGAGTCCCTGAACGAATGTGCTCCCGGAGAAAATGAATATCAACCTCAATATGCTTAGTCCTCTCGTGCAGAACAGAGTCGGAGGCTAGCATAAGAGCAGACTGGTTGTCACACACCAGCGTCGAGGAACCGGAAGGAGGAAAGCCCAGCTCGATCAAGAGAGTACGAAGCCAAAGGAGCTCCGTGGCTCCATGGGCCATAGCTCGGTACTCAGCTTCAGCAGAGGAGCGGGAGACGACACTCTGCTTCTTGCTCTTCCAGGAATGAGATTGCCACCATAGAACGTACACATCCCTGAAGTAGAGCGCCGATCAGTGATGGAACCAGCATAGTCAGAATCTGTGTAACAGATAAGTCCGGGAGATGGAGACGAACAGTAGAAGAGCCCGAGGCCAGGCGATCCCTTCAAGTAGTGAAGTATCCGAAAAACTGCATCGAGATGAGAAGTACGGGGGCATGCATGAACTGGCTGACCACACTCACAGCAAAGCTAATATCTGGGCGAGTGTTGGTCAAGTAGATAAGCCTGCCAACAAGACGCTGGTATCTGCCCGGATCAGGAAGAGGGTCGCCGGATTCAGCGTGTAAGCGGTGGTTCGGGTCCATGGGTGTAGATACTGGAGAGCACCCAAGAAGGCCAGTATCACTCAAAAGGTCGAGTGTATACTTGCGCTGAGACAAGGAGATCCCTTGCTTGGATCTGGCCACCTCAATTCCGAGAAAGTATTTCAGAGGTCCCAGATCTTTCACCTCAAATGTCGTACGAAGCACCTCCTTAATCTGAAGAATACCCGAGCTGTCACAGTCATCACCAGTAAGGATGATATCATACATAGACAAGAATAATAACCATGCGACCATCCGCAGCAGTCGAACAAAGCATGTGTGTGCATGACATCTGGTGAACCACTTTGAAGCACAACAGTCCCAAACCGCTCAAACCACGCACGAGGGACTGCTTCGCCCATACAGAGCCATCAGGAGAAGGCAGACACGTCCCAAATACTCCCCCTGAAGCTCGTAACCGGCGGCGGATCGAATCATATAAATCCCTCATAAGAGAGCCATTAAGAAAGGCATTCGGCACGTCCAGCTGGTGAAGAGGCCATCCAAGGCAGGCAGCGAGGGAAACAGAAGACGGACGGTAGAGAAAAGCTTGGCCACAGGGGCAAGGTCACCCCGTAATCCGCTGGAGTCTGGGTGAAGCCCTTCGCGACAAGGCGAGCCTTGTAGCGTGCAAGAGAGACCATCAGCATTATACTTGATGGTGTAGACCCACCGACACCCAACAGTCTTCTTTCCGGGGAAAGGGGACCAAACCAGGTACCAGCCTCTGTAAAGCCGACATCTCAGCCTCCATAGCCGTCACCCACTCATGATGCTGGAATGCCTCAGCGTCGAATGCGGAATCTGATCTGATCGGTGGCCAGTCAGAAAGCCGGTTACCTGGGGGAGAGACGCTGGTAGGACACAAGCTAGCAACAGGATGGTCAGTAACACAAGAACGCTTACCCTTGCGAAGTGCAATAGGCAAGTCAGAAGAAGAAGAACACATCACCTGTCAGAGGATATGGCATCAGGTCCTGTGAGCTGGGCTCTACCAGCGGAGTACGAAGATAGGGTGAACATGTGAGGGCCCACGGGGACCCGGGTATATGTTTGAGCCAGAATCGAGTCGTGTAACGGAGCAAGGGGGACAGGGGCGGCTGTGGTGGTGTGGAAGGCGGAAGGGGAACTGGAGCAGGCTGTGATGGTGAGGGATACTGTAGAAGGGAGTATCCTCAAAGAATGTCAATCCATGGAGTGAAAAGTCTACGAGAAGTGGGTCAAAACAGCGATATCCCTTGGATGAGGAGGAAATATCCCAAAAATAAGCATCGATTAGCTTTGTTATCAAGTTTAGTCCGAGTGGGACTACGGTCTTGGACAAAAACACACATCCGAACACCGAAGGGAATAGGAAAACAAAGGGCGGCTGGGAGATAGGAGGCTCAGAGGAATCCGACCCGCTAGAGGCTGGCAAGGCAGACGGTTGACCAAAAAGGTCCCGTAAGAAGAGCAGCGCTCCAAAATAACTTGGGGAATGGGACCCAAGGAGAAGGCAGGGGTCACATTCAGGAGATGGCGATTTTTTGCGTTCTGCAGGTCCATTTTGTTCGGGGTGTAGGGACACGAGAATTGATGAAGAGTTCCTTGGCTAGCAAGGAAAGCAGAAAAAGAGGAAGAAGTGTACCCCCCCCATTACGGAGTGAAGAATCCGGATAGTGAGGGAAAACTGAGTAGCAACCATATGAGAAAACTGGGTATAAAAAATAAAAAACATCAGATTTTGCACGCATAAGGTAAACCCAACAGCAACGAGTAAAATCATCTATAAAAGAGACAAAGTAACGAAAACCATCATAAATACAATCGGGGCAGGCCCCAAACATCTGAATGAACAATCTCGAAAGGAGCAGAACTAGAGAAATAGAAACAGGATAAGAAGTGCGTGTGTTGTTTGCTAGCTGACACACATCACACTGAAAGGGTGCTCAAATGAGACACTCGGAAAAGGGAGGACACAATCTTAGGGTTCGCATGTCCCAATCTGGCATGCCAAGAGAAGATGTAGTAGCAGCAGCAGTTGATGGGGTTGGAAGAACGGGTGGTGATGTCTGAGGTGGGAGATCCAGATGGTAAAGCCCGTCGCTCACGGCCGTAGCCAAAAGTCCTCTTCGTGGTCAAGTCCTGGAAAACACAGCCAGAAGGGGAAAATGTCACCGAGCAGTGTAATGCACGAGTCAGTTGACTAACAGAAAGAAGATTTAAAGCAAGCTTGGGAACATGAAGAACTGATCAAGGTGAAGGAGGGTGAGAGAGGAACGGTGCCTGGTGAAGAATGGGTGTCACAGAGCCATCAGCAAGGCGAACCTGCCGATGGACACTCGGAGACACAAGAGAGGAGAAAAAGTGTGGCTCACCAGTCATATGATCAGTGGCCCCAGAGTCAATCACCCAAGGGGAGGAATGTCTCATGAGTGACATGAAGGGCCGTCGAGGTACCTGACGCAGATGCCGAGGTCGACGAGAACGACGAGGAGGTAGGCACGGCTGAAGCATAAGGAGGCTGAAACGAGGACTGCTGCTGAAGCTGAGACTGAAGCTGCTGCACTGAGCCATAAGCTGACTCCAGTCAGCGGAAGAAGTCCTGGAAGAGGTACTGAAATCAGGCTGGCCTCCAAATTCGGAAGGAAGTAGCGCGACGGTACGAGTAGCGGGAGACTGCTGACGCAGGTGAGGAAAGAGTAACCAGCACCTGCCCTCTCGTGACCAGTCCGCAGGCAGTGCTGACACTGAACACAGCAAACGGGCTCCGCGGCCACACACGGCCACGGGGGTAGAATTCGTCCCCCCCACCCCCCCCCCCCCCCCCCCACACCCACCGCACAGAAGCCCCCCCCCCCCCCCCCCCCCCCCCCCCCCCCCCCCCCCCCCCCCCGCACAGAGAAGAACGACAGATAGGGCTGAATGATCAGAAGAGGGATGGTAGCAGGAACGGAAGAGACAGTAGTCAAGCGGGCGCGATGCTCATGCTCCTCAACCATGGAGTAAGCATCCAAAATATCAGGAAGAGGGTTCATGCTGACAATCTGAACCCGAATCTGCTCAAACTCGGGCCGCAAGCCCATCAGGAACTGGTAGGTCTCCCTCTTCTCCTGACGACGCTTGGCAACAAGCAGATCCTCGGGATGGGGAAAAGCACTAAGCGGCTCGAGGTCTGAGAGTTCCTGGATTCCCAGAGAGAAAGGTAAGTACTCGTGCACGGAACGGTCCCCCTGACAAGCTGTAGAAATCTCCTGAAACACAGATAAATCCGTGTATCAACGCGGTGTGACCGTAGGTACACGTCAAGGCAGCCAAAGAGACGGCACAGAATCAAACGCATAAACTGCTCGTAAATCATGGGCTCCATGGAGCATTGAAGCCACCCGAGAATCTTGAAATTTTCTGTGCGCCATTGATGGATTAGCTTGTCGTTGGTAGGTTTTGGAACACCATTGGTTCAAGCCAATCGAGCTTGTCATGTCCGGCAAGATGAACTCGCACGGAGTTGGACCAAGCGATAAAATTCCGTTCATTGAGAAGAGAGGTAGTTATGCGACGAACAAAGCATCAGTCGAAGTAAGAGAGGAGGAATCCATGGGGAAGAGGAAGCCCCCTAAACACAAGAAGAAAATCTGGAATGCATGGGGAGAAGCCCCTAATCAGAAGAAATCTCATCCCAAGGGATAGAAAAAAAAGAATCACACAAGGAGAAAATCTGACAGCGGGAGACGCAGGCGAGAAGGCAGCAGGAGAGACAGGTGAGAGTGTAGAAAGCAGGGGAGCGGGAGACGCTACAGCCGTGGAGAAGCAGGGGATCGGGCGAAGCAGGGGATCGGGCGAGCAGCGGCGAGGGAGACGCGCCGCGCAGGCGTGCGGCGAGCGGCGCAGGCGAGCGGCGAGGCGATTACATCGCCTTGGACGGGCCGCCGTTAGGTGCAGGAGGCGGCGGCGAGCGACGAGCGGAAGCGGCGCAGTCGAGCGACGAGCGGAAGAGCGGAGGACGCGCGGGAGGGAATCGGGCTAGGGTTAGCCGCCTGCTCTGATACCAAGTAGAATGGAAAAAAAAATACATGGTTCCACAAAGGGGGAAGAATATAAATAGAAATACAAAACAAAGCCGTTATCCGCACACCACCATCCAACATAACCAATAGAGTGAAGCGGAGGCTTGCGACCCACGGTAGAGCGAAGCAGAGGTTTGCAATTTGCGGTGGTGCGAAGCGGTGCCTTACTTGCGATTATTTGATAGCGAACGAGTAATGCCCCCTCCCCCCCAACGACAAAAAAACTTCGAGCCCAAGTCTTGTCTCGATCGTTAAATCCAGTCTTCCATGTTCCTCATGAGATTCGATATTCAGGGATTTACTCCTCTTTTTTATTACTTGACAATGACCGTGATGCACTTGCCCGATGACCCAGATCCTGGCATCCCATGAGCTTGGGAAGCACATCAGGAGTTTATCATTTATTTCTGTGAGAGAGATATCTTTCCTCAGCTCACTAACATTGAGACTAAATCTTTGGCACATGTCTGCTGACTCTTCAGTGCTTTTAAATTTTTTATATTGAGAGATCAATGATTATCTTATGTTCTTCCTTTCATCTGAGCTTCTTTCAACCATCCTTGTCAATGTGTCCTAGATTTCTTTTGCTGATCGAGCATTATCAACCTTCTGGAATATGTCATCTGACATTGTTGACAATAGGATGTTCATAGCTTTGGCATCACGTGCCCTTGCCCTCTTTTGATCTTCTGATAGATTGAATTTTGAGATTTATACAATCGTTCCATCTTCATCAATTTTTGTAAGGCTTACTGAACCTGTAACGACATAATCAAAGATGTTCTCATCACTGAAATTCATACAAAATTTATTCTAGATTTCCATAATATAAGTTTATCTAAATTACAGACAGAAGGACTAGTGGATGCATAGTCTCTATTCTGTGTAGAGTTCATGATTAAAATCAGAAATTGCAAAAGTAATTCTTGTTATTCTTGGATCTTGATCAAATTGTTAGCCTTTTTATGCTGAACCTCCCTTTGATACCAATTGAAAAATAGGGTGAGATATCAAGAATTACTCTAGGAATGTGAATAAAGTATTTAAAATTTATTGTAATCTTTTAATTGTTCATTGCATATGCCACCGATTTATTTGTTTGTTTATTTGTAGCAAACATATAGAGTAAATAAATGATAAAAAAACTATAAAGTTTATGCAATCCAGAAGACAGATTTTTATAATGGTTTCCCAAATTTTGGTACGTCCTCTCTTCTAAACCTTGGTAGGAATTCTACTAAATAATGCTGAGTCTTTTGATAAGGAGGCTTTTAAAACCAATTACAATTGAATTTTTTGATAAAAAGATTCAAAGAATCGCAAGAAATTTTGAGAAGGTAACTCAAATCAACAGCTTTTTTGATAAGGTGGCTAAACAAACAATGATCCTTTTGATAAGGTGGATCAAAACCACTTAGAGAGCCTTTCGATAAGGTAGACTCAAAACCACACCAAGATTCATTTGATAAGGAGGATCAAACCACCACTAAATCTTTCAGAAGAAAGATTCTAAGAACTCTTTCAGAAGGTAGTAGTAGAAGAGTTAATCCACAATATCGTCCTCTTCAACAAATATTTGAGAACTTGATTCTTTATCAACTCTGAGTGGATTATTCTGCAATAGATAGAACTTTTGCTTTCGGTTCCTCTGCAGAGATCAGATTCAATAAAGAGAATGTTGAATCTATTGAGGAATTGTATCAAATGAAGCCTCTTTAACTTCTTCAAGTAATCAGTCTTTGAATTTAGAGAAGATGATCCTTGTCGACTGCAATTTTTCTATCAAAGTCTGTTGAGAGAGAGAGAGAAGGAGAAGGAGAAGGAGAATGAAGGGGACGTGGGAGAGCTTCACAATAGCTTTCTATATTCTGTTTGCCTCTTTTTTGAATAAGAAAGAATATATATAGAACAATCCCTTGCCCGATGCGCTTCAATCAAAATGATGACCTTCCATAATCAGATCTCAACGACTATAATCAGACCCTATTTATTGCCTTTACATGCCCGGGTTTCATTCAAATTTGTTCTGTATCGAAGTCGACACACGACTTCTTTAACTCTCACATCTTGTCAATGTAAGATGAGATGTATACACATAGTAAAAATATAGCAATGCATGCCGTCATACTTATACTCAGACATTTTTCCAGAAGGATCTTGACACAAGGCATGTATTGACTACTAGTCAGTGCACAAAGAGAACATCATGAACTTTAACTTAAAGTAGATGTACATTGAGATGTAGTAGAAAATAATATCTCAATGTATACTTAAGATTTGACTTTTGCTGATAGTATTTGTTTACTCATATCAAGGCACCAAACTAAACTTCTTAGTGTATGTTTACTTCTATGTACATACTCCTCGACATACGTCGACATTGACCTTTTCACTTGTCGACGCAAGTTGATATCTTCTCAAAGTAAACTCTTTTACTTACCCATATTTTGAGATCTCTAAAAACTTGACTCTGAATTCCAGACTATATACAATATGTCATCTATACAATAAAAGTATTTCCTACACCACTTTGATTATCTGATATATCAAATCATAAATCAATTTTTCTCAACATAACGACTGCTATATGTCATCGAAACCTTGAAAACACAAGGAAAAAGCTAACCTTTGCTGAAAGGATCGATAAATGTGATGGAGGAGCTAGACATAGATGTAACCTTTGCTTTGGGAGCTTAGTTATTAAAGGCGCAAGGCGCACCAAGACGCAAAAGGGTCTTGGAGCCTAAGCGCAAGGCTCAAGGCGCAACGCGCGCCTGACGACGGTAAGACGCAATCACATTCATTTTAAATAATTATCATTTAACACCAATTCATCTTCCTGATCAGATTCATCAGGAAGAACACAAGCTCTTCCTGATCAGATTCATCAGGAAGAGCCACGTATACTTCCTCTTCTAGATCCCCATGAAAGAACACATTTTTGACATCCAGTTGACTAAAATTCCATCCCTTATAGGCAACACAAGATAAAAGAACCATTATGGAGTTCATCTTTGCAACCGGAGCAAAGGTCTCTTGATAGTCAATTCCTGCAGTCTGCGTGTACCCTCTTGCAGCCAACCTCGCCTTGTATCTCTCCACAACACCAAAAGTGTTCTGTTTGACGGAAAACACTCATTTACTTCCAACAATAGTCTTCCCTTTAGGCATATGTACCAAGTTCCAAGTGTGGTTTTTGTCCAGAGCATGCATTTCTTCAAGCATAGCTGTCTTCCACTCGTCGTCAGAGAGAGGTTCTTGCCACGAAGTAAGAATGGAAACGCAGACAAGGAAGAGAGAAAGACCCTATGGGAAGTCGTTAGAGAGGAATAAGAGACAAACTGAGATAATGGATGCTCGTATGGGAGAGAGTTTAGAGGCGCGTGGAAAACAAAATAACCCTAGACATGGTTCTTAAATGAATGGGGGGGGGGGGGGGGAATGTGGCCCACGATTCTTAATTGAGGGAGAATTAATCTTTTCCTTTAATTAAAATTATGCCATTACTTGTTCGAATTTTATCATCTCAACATGAAATGCTCTCGCGAACCCCTAAATTGCGCTGAAATAATTCCGCGAAATAATCTTATTAAAAAGACATTATTTAATTCACGCTTAACACCTGCATTTAATTGTAGAAAGAAATTAAATACCTCAATCAGATAGTAAACCGACGAGAATCATTTGTGATCAAATCATGAATTTGAACATGCAAAGTTTTGCAAATTTTGGATGCTACCGTTCCTGACTAGCAGACCATCAAAATTTATAAATATGTCTAGGAGAGGAAAGGGGATCTTCTTGCAGCTTTCTCTTTGAACTCCTTCAGCTCTCGCAAAATCCTGTATTGGTTCTCATATTGGTTCTCAAGGGGAAGTTTTTCACATCGCTAAATGCCTAGATTTACAATGAGACCTCAACTTGTAATGATAATTATCATGAAATAGTATTCACACATCTCTTCATAGGTCGTTTTAAATTTGTTTTGTTTGAATTATGGGTCGTGTAACTTGGGTCGAATTAGTATACCCAAGCAAGCCGAGTACTTAGTTGATTTTAACATTAACAATGGGAATGGTTTTTTTATTTTCAGCAGTGAAGTCAATGTCGCGACATGTTAAGGGAGCAATTAGGGTGTAGATGTGCACATGTACTTATAAAGCTATGGCATGTTGCTCGGGGGGGGGGGGGGGGGGGAGTTGTTCAATGGCGTGAGGGTTGTGCCTGATGTGGTTGCACGACAGTTCGAGTGGTCTTAAGCAGAGTGATGAAAGCCAGGGAGACGACAAGGTTGTGCTCTTCTCCGGCGTTGATGCAATCTTAAAAGTGAAGTTGCTTGGACAGAAGATGTGGGCTCATTGTTTGGCTGATATCAATGGGATGATGAATAGAGACAAACAATCTCAAAAAAATATGGAAGCATCATCAGGTGTAGAATATGATAAATCTTAAAGATGCAATTTCGCACCTTCTTCAAGTGGCGGACCAAGTGCGAGTTTCTGCTTTGATACCACTTAGAGGAGGAATAGGAAGACGAATGAGATTAGGAAATGTGTGAAGACGAATTGAGTGGGTGAGTTTCTTTAGGGGGGGTCTCAATTATATCCCTATAAATTATTCATCATCAATACCTAAACCAAGCGCTATTATCCATTTTATAAGAATTGAATCATAAAAAAATAAGACCTCATAAATCATTATGATCACACTTGCCATCATAGTCATAAATATATATTGGTTAGACAATTATCATCACTTTGTTGATTATTTCCTCAATGTTATCAACCAACTAAAATCTCAAATTTTTCCATATAAAACAACAAGGCTTTTTATTTGAGAAACATTTCTCTAGATAATTTCATAGGTGAACACGCACTTGAATTTATTCTTAGATTTATGGAATTATCTAATAAGCGTCTTTGCTTGCACCTAGGGGTGTGCATAAAAACCGGGCCCGGGGGGCCGGTCCGGGCCCGGTAAAAGCCCGGCTAGGCCCGCCCCGGGCCCAGACCGGGCTATGGGGCCTAACAAGGCCTCATATATGTGCATTTGCCCGGCCCGGGCCAGGCCAAGCAAAGCCCGGTTTCTAGGCCCGGCCTAAGCTTGGGCCCGGCTCCTACGCGCATTTTTAAACTGCGTCTTTTAGGGCCATTTTCAGGAGAAGTGTTCAACATGAAACTTATAGATCTCGACGATATCTACAACTTTCATGTTGAACACTTTTTGATTTGAAGCCGTTTAGGCCCCGATTTGGCCCCCGAAAAAAATCACGCGGAACATTCAAATGTTCCGCGTGATTTTTTTCGGGGGCCAAATCGGGGGACTAAACGGCTTCAAATCAAAGTGTTCAACATGAAAGTTGTAGATATCGTCGAGATCTACAACTTTCATGTTGAACACTTCTCCCGAAAATGCCCCTAGAAGACGCAATTCAAAAAGACGCGTATTTTTTTTTTAAAAAAAGAAATTAAAAAAAAAACAGGGCCCGGGCTAAGCCTGGGCCCGGCCCTGGGGGCCTTAGCAGGCCCTCTCCTGGTGCCAGAAGCCCAGCCCGGCCCGGACTAGCTGCAATCAGGGCCCGGACCCAGGCCCGATTCGGGAAAGCCCGGGCCCGGGGGGGTTTTGAACACGGCTACTTGCACCTAAGCTTACACTTTAGTTATCTTGTTTATCTAAACCACCTCAGTTCACACTTTAATTATCTCGTGTATCTAAACTAAAATCTAAATTCGACCATGAAATCAAATCTCGCCATAATCGTGAGCAGTTGATGCAGTGGAGAGAATGATGCTTTGTTAATTATCCAAAAGACCTTACTCATACATATATTGAGTAAGGGAAAACCGAAAAAAGGAAAAAAAAGACCAAAATACCTCAAAATGGGATTAATACAACTAACGACGACTTGGACTGAACTAAATATATATTACAACTCTCCCCCTCAAGTCGGTTGGAAGATGTCGCTCATCCAAAGCTTTTGAATTTCATCGGTTAACACATCATACCCCAAGATTTTGGTAAGTACATCAACCAGTTGATCTTTGGAGTGAACAGAAGGAGTGACCATCGTTTTTTTATCCAAGTGATCTTTGATAAAGTTTGGTCAAGCTCAACATGCTTTGTCCTGTCTTGTTGGACGGGTTATGAGCGATACTAATAGCCGCCTTATTGTCACAAAACGAGGAGAAAGTGGATGTCTCAGAGAAAATTAGATCTTGTAACACAGTACGCATCCATAGACCCTCACATAGGCCTTGAGACATAGCCCGATATTCTGTCTTTGCACTTGATCTAGTCACCTCATTCTGCTTCTTGCTACGACATGTCACAAGGTTTCCACCAACAAAGGAACACCATCCTGTTCTGGGCTTTCTGTCATCACGACATCCATTCCAATCAACATCAGTGAAAACTTCAATCTTACAAGTTGTGGTTTTTGGAGAATAAAAGACCTCGACCTGGGGCTTTCTTCAAGGTCGTAGCATGCGATACGCAACTTCTTAATGTTTGATCCTGGGTGAATGTATATATCTGCTAAGAATACCGACTGCAAACGTAATATCAGGGCGTGTGTGAGATAAATATATACGTTTCCCAACCAATCTTTGATAACGTGATACATCCGTGTGATTACCATCACCATCTTCCTCAATCCTGTGATTTTCCTCCATAGGGGTGTTCGCAGGAACACAACCTAGCATACTAGTTTTCTTTAGAAGATCCAATATATATTCCGTTGGGATATGAAGATACCCTGCTCAGATCTAACCACCTCGATACCCATGAAGTATCGTAGTCTTCCTAAGTCTTTTACTTCAAATTCAACAAATAGGAGGTTTTAAGATTAGCAATCTCCTCTATGTCATTTCTGGTAATCACAATGTCATCCACATAGACAATTAGAACCACAATCCTTTGTTCTTGTCTTCGGATAAACATGGTATGGTCAGATTGAGCTTGCTTGTACTGAACTTGAGCATAACCATGAGAAATCTCCTGAACCAGGCTCTAGGTGATTGCTTCAGGCCATTTAAGGATTTCCTTTGGCGACAAACAAGTCCTTCAACTCCTTTCTTCACAAAATCAAGAGGGAACTTCATGTACACCTCTTCCTCAAGCTCACCATGGAGGAACACATTCTTCACATCCAGTTGATGGAGATCCCATTACAGACAAGCAACACACAATAACAATACCCGAATGGAGTCCATCTTTATTACAGGAGCAAAGGTCTCCTGATAATCAACTTCCCGAGTCTGAGTGTATCCTTGAGCGACCAGACTTGCTTTGTATTGTTCCACCTTGCCATCTTGGTCCTGCTTAATTGAGATGATCCACCGTGAACCTATAACTTTCTTTCTTGGAGGGAGAGAGGAAACATCCCATGCGTGATTTTTGTCCAAGGCAGATATCTCATCTTGCATAGCCTGTGTCCAAGCAGGTATCTTCAAAGTTTCCTTCCATGTCTTAGGAATACGACTAGGAAAAGAGACAAAACAAAAGCCCGATGAATCAGGGTAAGATGATGGTAAGCCACATGATTAGAAATAGGATGTTGCGTACAAGTAGCTTTACCTTTATTTAGCAACGCAAGAGGGATATGCAGATCAGTATCATCAGAATCTGAGTCTGAAGTTGGCACTGGTAGAGGTGGAACTGTAGTAGCCTGTGTACCTGAACGACGGTGGTATACGTGGGGAAAAGGAGAAATCGTAGTGGAGGAGTCCGGTACGGATAGGAGCTATGGGTCGAAATGGAAGGAGTGGAAGGAATGACAGAGATAGAAGGAAGAAGAGGAAGAGGGTGAGAGTAACTTCCATATCACTAGTACTCTCCCCCTGACAAAAAAGGTGAGTCGAAGGCAGAAAATAGGATTCCCCCTTCCAGAAGGTGACATCCATGGTATAAAACATATGGGGGGGGGAGGGGTGATAACATCAAAATCCTTTGGTCGTGGAAGAATGGCCAAATAAGACACAACGTTGAGTCCAGCGGTAAAGTTTGTCGCGATGGGGTTGATGAACATGCACGAAACAGACACACCCAAAGATACGGGGTGCCAAATGAGAAGTATGAACCACACCGGTGGTGCAGAGACGAGCTAGAGGAGTAGTAAAGGAAAGGACACGGGAGGGAATGCAGTTGATAAGGTGAGCAGCTGTAAGTATCACACCACCCCAATAGGATTTAGGAAGGTGCATAATGGCCAGGAGACAACGAGCAATCTTGAGGAGGTGTCGATTTTACGTTCGACCACTCCGTTCCGAGTAGAGGTGCGGACACACATTTTCTGGTGGATGATGCCGTGAGTGGTGAGGTATGAGCCAAAGGCACCACGATCATCATACTTCCCCCATTATCACTTCGAAGAACACAAATAAAGACATTAAATTGGGTTTGCATCATTTTATGAAACGATTGAAAACAAGGAAAAACTTCATTTTTCTTTTTCTACAGATAAACCCATGTAGTGCGCGAGAAGCAATCAATAAAAGTGACAAACCATAAAAAACCAGATGAAGATAAAATGGGAGACAACCCCTAAACATCAGAATGTATAACATCAAAAGGAATGCTACTAGGGGAAGAAAGATGTGAAGAGGAATGTTGCACATGTTTAGATATCACATACATCACAAGCAAAGTTCTGAAGAAAAGGTAAAAAAAAACACGAAATAATTTTTGCAGATAAACGGAGGACGGATGTCCTAGACGTAGATGTCAGCGGCGAACATCATCAATAGTAATAGTGGAACTGTGAAGAGCTTGAGAGAGAAGATGGGTGTCCACGTAGTATAAGCCTCCATGGTTCATACTACTGCCAATGTTTCGTTTCGTACCCAGTTCCTGAAAGACACAAGAATCAGGAAAAAAAGTTACCGAACAATTAAGAGATTTAGTAATATTTCTTATGGAGAGTAAATTCTAGGAAAGGAAGGAACATTAAGATTAGAGGGAAGAGAAATGGACGGAGAACAAGAGATATTTCCTTTGCCCGTAATGGAGGACAAAGAACCGTTAACAGAAATAACTTTGTCCTTATCAGACAAAGGAATATAAGAGAGAAAACCCGAGGAAGACCCAGTCATGTCGTGTGTAGCACCAGAGTCAAGCACCCACTCAGAAGGTGAGGTGGTGACAACATGAGCACTAGACATAACAATGGTAGCAAGATAAGTAGAACCTTCGGTGACAGGATCAGTCTGAGAGTGAAAGTAGGCGACGAAAGACATCTAATTCCTGTGCTGTAAGAGAGGCTGAGGCGGAACACTGAGACTCATCATAGACATTCGTAGTGTAAGCAACATCATGAGAACGGTAACCACTGTGTCTATGGCCCCCGCACCCTGATCCACGGCCACGCCCACGTCCAAAAGGTGCCAGATGCATATGAAGTTTGAAACATGCCTCCCGAGAGTGTCCCCTCCGACCACCGTAATCACTGGTAGGCATAAAAGATCAAGGAGTGACAATATGACCGCGACCAACACTAGTCAGTGCGGAACGATCAGGAGTTATAACACCCGGGACTTGCGACGGTCTTCATCACCCAGGATCATACTGAATGCCTCCCAAAGTGAGTGAGGGAAGAGGAAAGTGGTGGAGAACATGTGTCCGAATCATATCAAATTTCATATCAATCCCATCAAGAAGACATGAAAATGGAAGCGATCCTCCTTTTGCTTTAACTGAACGACATTAGCAGTACACACATGAGTGAAATGTGCAAAGTAGTCCAGTTTTGATAAAGGCGCTCGAACTCCGAAAAGAATGATGAAACGGTCATCGATCCTTGCATCAACTCCAAAATTCGGCGAGTGAGCTCATAAACCTGGGCGGAACTACTAATTAGTCAACTCCAAACTGCGGCGAGTTAGCTCATAAACCTGGGTGGAACTACTAATCTGAGAGTACGTTTCGCGAGCAAGAGTCCAGATCTCGAATGCAGTGTCCATCAACACATAATTCCGATAGACCTTAGGAGACATCGAATGCAGGAGTCAAAACAAAATTATAGTTGTCAGAATCCCAACGCTTCCAGGAGGGATCAGTCTTGAGGGGATCCTTAATCGTCCCATCAATCTATCCAATCATCTATTGGCTACGAATGACATGTTGAGCAGCACGAGACCATTCAAGATAATATGTGTCATCCAACCGTGGTAATCTTCCAGGAGTTGAATTGACCGTAAGGCCGTTGAGGGTCACTCATCTGAGTCTGGATTACTCCCA
This sequence comes from Platanthera zijinensis, assembly GCA_039513925.1. NCBI lineage: Eukaryota > Viridiplantae > Streptophyta > Magnoliopsida > Asparagales > Orchidaceae > Platanthera > Platanthera zijinensis. The sequence continues at coordinate 73,931,810 of CM077096.1, forward strand.
GTGAAGATATAAAAGAATCAAGATCACCCATATTGACAAAAGGGCTCTCAGATCACACGAGGAAGGGGTCTCAGATCAACGAAATCTGGGCAACAATGTCACCATCAAGACAACAACAAGGCACCGACGACAAGGCATCAACGGGATCCAATAGGGTAGCAACAAGGCAAGCCGACACCAGGAGCAGCAAACAGAGGGCAGCAAACAGGAAGAAGTTGCAGGTAGAAGCAGGGAGAAGCAACAGATGTGCTGGTAGAAGCTGCAGGTAGAAGCAGGGGAGAAGCAACAGATGTGCTGGTAGAAGCCGCAGTAGCCGATCAAACAGGAGTGCAGCGGAGGAGCGGAGAGAGTAGGAGACGTGTTTCACTGCAGAGCAACGACGACATCGGTAGGAGGGAACAACAACGGCCTCACTGGAGAATAGCGGTAGGAGGAGGGGGGAACAAGTCGGCTTCACTGGAGAACAACGACAACATTCTCCTCAGCCTCCAATGACGGCGTTAGTTCCGCCAGATGGCTGCTTCGGCGGGTCGTGCACGATCGTTCACTCAGACCGTCAAAGGGGTGGAGACGATCGATCAATGAGAAGTTGGAGTCGGGAGAGACGGACGGGGAGCACAAGAGAGCGCGCGCGGGATTAGGTTCCTTTCTTCCTATGATACCAAGTGTAGAGAATGATGCTTTGTTAATTATCCAAAAGACCTTACTCATACATATATTTGAGTAAGGTATAATCTAAAAAGGGAAAAAAGACCAAAATACCCCAAAATGGGATTAATACAAATAGCGACGACTTGGAATGGACTAAATAAATATTATAACTGATACCTCATACCTATTGAAATTGGTTTATCTGAAGCTTCTCTTCCTCTCATTAGTAAGGTATTATATGTTCATATTTTTACACATTGATTATATTTACTCTATGCCGACCCATTATAGTGGGATAAATGCTTGAGTGTTGTTGTTGATGATTATATTTACTCTATGCTATCAAAGTATATCAAATAATAGGAGGAACCATTTGAGGAACACTGTTAAAATTTCAGATCTATTAGCTTGTGTTAAAAGTTTTCTTCATGAAATCTTAGGTTTGAGAATACTTTTATCATAGAATTAAATAAGATCATGTTATTCAATAATTACTTTGATTTATTTTACTTTAAGTAATTAGTTGGTTTTCCTAAAGTACTTAGTTTTATCAAGAGGTCTCTTTTTGTTGGCAGTTTTCTTGAGTTCTCTTAGGCTGCGTTCGTTTGGACTGTTTTCATTGGAAGGTTTTTGTTTTGGTCCAAAATGAAAACATCATGCATTTTCGTTTTGGGTTAAAACAAAAACTTCTGTTCGTTTCCAGAATGATTTTCAAGTACAGTTTAGAATATGTCGATATTTGTGTTCGTTTGCAGGATAGTTTTCAAATATAGGTATTGACATTTAATTCCTAAACACATGATTTTCAAGAGGATGGTTAATGTTCTCATCCTTAAAGCTGCATTTCTTGAGCTGTCAATTATTAGGCTATTGGTTTTTGTATTTTGTAACTTAGCTTTATGGATTATACTAATGTGTGAGTTAGCATGAAGATGTGCATTCATATAAGACTGATTTCTTAACAGGAGCTTTACTCGTTCATTGTCTATACTAGAATTATGTTTAATTGTTTTTTTTTATCTGAATCTAAACAGACTATTGCTTGAATGGAGAATTCCATAGACTCTGTTCGGCTCCGTGGTCTTCCCCAGATGGTAAAATATATTATTTTCTTTGTTGATAGCTGTTTTACTTGATAATTATTTCTTTTTTCTGCTCCTTTGTTGTAGGTTCTTAGTACATGTGATGAGGACATTCTGAGAGAGTTATTCAGCAGTATTTTGTTAATTAAAATTTGGCACTTATTTAATACTGGCATTTCAATTTTATTCTCTTTAAGTTATTTTTTTGTTTGGGATTTCATATTTCGAAAAGATGTTTAATGATTTTTTTAATATAAGGAAGTAGGATAAAAACTGAAAGTTAAGATATCTCATTATTTCCTATATAAGGTCGGAGAAGACGATCAAAACCTTGCGCAGAGATGGTGTGGCGCCCAATCGGAGACAGACCAACGGCATCGGCGCTTCACCGTCTGCCGATTGTTCACTTACGGAACCCGTATAGTCTATGTTTCACTCTTCCGCAGCATCGCCCACATCACGCGGACATCCTTGTACTCGTAGGTAATCACCTCCAACTTCAGCTGCCTTAGCTGGAGGAAGGAGGAAATCGCCAGAGGAAGATGGAGGAAATCGCCGGAGAAAGACGGAGGAAATCGCGGAGGAAGACGGAGGAAATCGCCGGAGGAAGACGAGGAAATCACCAATGATTTGTAGGAAGAAAACGGAGGATTCGCCAAGGTTTCCGGCTGGGTTTTAGGGAGCATCACGCGGGAAGATGGGAGATTGCGCAGAGGATTCTGTCAAATCCGAGCAAAACTGACCGATAGAGGTCTGTTTGTGGGAGCGCTGTTTTTAAGAAGAAATTAAAACGGTGGGTTTTCGAGTGAAAACCATTAGAGGCAAAAAATGGCTAACAAACGCAAAAAATTAGTTTTTATAAACCAAAACGAAAACGGTCTTACCAAAACAGTCTAAACAAATGGGGCCTTGGGTAATTGCCGGTTGTTAACTATTTAGCCCATTAAGCTTTTATTTTTTCAAATTGTTTCAGACTAAGATGTCCATTCATCGTACTCTTATTTGCAAGTTTGTTAGGTTTACTTTATCACTCATACACACATCATATTTTGGTATGTTCCATTGCTCATACTTCATTTGAATAAGTCATTTGCTGTATATAAGAAATTAAATGTCATGCATGATGAAATGTAATAGTTGTTGTGTATGTTCATTTTAATGCCTAGGTAATAGTTATTTAGACTATATTCTTGTTGATTATCTTGTCTGCATTATACTTATGGTTGATTTTGTGTTGAGTTCGAGCGATTTATGCTCGGCTCGAAATTGAAATTTTCGAGTCGAATTTGGCCTGAAATCGACTCTAACTCGAAATAGTTCGATTCCGAGCCAACTCGAAATCGAATAGAGTCGGTTCGAAATTGAACAATTTTTCCCTTTTTTCTTAGTTGACTCAAAATTAAATTGGGCAATCTAAATTTAGCAAATGAAACATTTAAACACTTTACTCTTTTATTTAAGTTTAAATTTTAGTGTTTTAAAATTTTAAATAATAATATATCAATAAATACATAATATTTTTTAATCAATTCGAGTTGTTTCAAATCATGTTTCGAGCGATTCAAGACTGACTCAAAATTGACTCGACTCAAATTGAGTTGAATCAATTGTAACTAATTACGGTTCGATTCAATATTGGAGTGAATTTTGAGTGGCTTCGACTTTCAAATAGTATGCTCAACCGTAATTCTACTTGCAATAGATTATCAAGACTTAAAATTCTTATTATATTATTTAAAGATTAAATTTAGTGCTTATTGAATTTGTAATTGTCTTTACATTTCAATATAAATGCTAATACAAATTTCTACATCAAGGCTCTGACACCTCATAGACGCTTTTTGTATCTCTATAGTTATTTTGAAGTTTCTCTACAATTGAATTTTCTGCGTCCTATCATGCACAATCAATATCAGTTCTTCTACCGACTTTAATTATATTATTGTTAGAGAAGCCCATTTGACAAAGGCCAATTATGTATTTTTTATTGTTATTTCTCTCCTTTTTAGTCCTCATCATGTATAGGACCTTCCTCTCACTTTTCCCTCCCATAAATATGTACTCATTCTTTGTATTTGGTACAAGTGAACATATATACAAGGTTCTTTTTTTTCCTTCTACATGGTATCAGAGGGAGGTTTTGTAAACCAACCCTTGACCCGGAGCTGCCTTAAGGTATCAGAGAATCCGTTCAACCGACTGGAGATGAGAAACCGGGGAACATGCATGAACCGACTGACAATCCCAACAACGAACGATATATCTCAGGTCTCGTGACCGTTAGGTAGATCAACTTTCCCACAATGCGTCGATCGTATTCCGGGTTTTGGAGAGGCAGATTATCATCAGAGGCATGAGCACATAGCTTGTGATTGCCTCCATCGAGTAGTAGTAGCTGGCTTGCAACCAGACTGACCACGTCTTTGAGGAGATCAAGACAATACTTCCGTTGGGAGAGAACAAGCCCATCCGGACGTCGTGCGACCTCAAGACCGAGGAAGTAGCGAAGATGCCCCAGGTCTTTGGTCTGAAACACGGTGCTCAGATGCTGTTTAACCGCTTGAATCTCCTTTGAGTCATCCCCAGTAAGTAGGATGTCATCAACATAAACTAACAGAAGTACCGTTCCTGTTGCCCGGTGTCGAGTGAATAGGGAGAAGTCTGCGGAACTCCGAGTGAAACTCATGTCCCAAACAACCTTGCTGAACTTGTCAAACCACGTCCGAGGGGATTGTTTGAGACCATAGATGGATTTCTTCAGAAGACACACACGATACTCCCCCGTGGTCTCAAACTCGGGAGGTTGGCGCATGTAGACGGTTTCCTGAAGATCGCCATTCAGGCAGCATTCTTGATATCCAGCTGATGAAGGGGACAGTGGCGATGCAACAACCACAGAGAGAAGGACACGATCAATGTTGAGCTTGGCCACCGAAGAGAAGGTTTCCTCATAATCCAGGCCCTGCTATTGAGTGAAGCCACGACCCACCAGGCGTGCCTTCAGACGGTCAATAGTGCTGAAAGTGGGAACAAGATCTATCTCAACTCTAGAGGGGGGGGGGGTGAATAGAGTTTATTTAAAGTAAATTCACAATTTTAAACTAGCAAAACTTTTAAGATTTAACTTATATATAGGTGTAAGGTGCCTGCTATAGTATTAACAAGACAGTAAAAAGAAGAACACAACACACAGTAGAGAAAACACACAAGCAAACCAGAAAACATAAGGAGCTATAGTGGTTCCCCAAAAACCTGGGTACATCCACTCTTCTACCACCCTTGGTAGGAATCCACTGCAGGAAGAGTTGATCAGGTGTCCTGGCACCAATGAGCTTTTGATAAGGTGCTCAAAAACCAAACTAGATTTTTTGATCAGGTGTCTTGCCACCACTGAGTTTTGACAAGGTTCTCAGAACCAGATTCAAAACTTTTGAAGGGAGTTTTGAAAACCCTTTTACAGAGGGAAAGAGAAAAGAAAAAGAGTGAAGTTGTCTTCTCTGTCTCAATCAAAGAGAGAAGCACAAGTGGATTTGTGTTGTCAAAGCTCCCCCTGAGATGTTGACTAGATCAGGAGTGGAAGCTTTGCTTCAGGGTGATAGATCTTCAGAAGCTTCAGATCTCCAGCAGAAGATTTTTTCAGCAGATGCTGAAAGATGAGTTGTCTGGAGTCCTTGAGATGAAGCTAAGATCACTTTTTCAGTATGCCAAAATGTTCAACTGATTCTCCAGGGTTGATTACTTGAGTTTTCTTGTGTTGATCAGACTGTCCTGAGAATCACTTGTTCTTTTTCTTTCTTATCTGTATATCACTATCTCTGTCTCTGTCTATGTATGTGTATCTAAATCTGTGTATTAGAGAAAACAAGAGAGACAGCTTTTATTCTCTGAAGATTCTATGTCCAAGATATACGTTAACAGACATTAAATGCCTTCCATAAAGTTTTGTCTTCTAGAGGAAGGTCCAATAAAACATTCTCAAAAAGGATTCCTTGAAACTTGCTCAAGAATAAATGAAAACGGCTGGCAGATCTCTTGACATAAATGCTGAGAGAATTTGAAAAACATTCCAAAGTCTGACTGAATTTGAATCTTTAAAAACGTCGATCTCTCAGGAAAAACGTCGATCTGAGCTCTACGATCGTCGACCTGAGCTCAGAGATAGGAATGAAGATCAGACAGAAAACGTCGACCTGAGCTCGAAGATCGTCGACCGGAGCTCAGCGACCTGAAGAATAAGCTGAAGACAGATCGTCGATCTGAGCTAGAAGATCGTCGACCGGAGCTCGACGATTCAGCAAAGTTGAGCTCAGAGAGCGTCGAACGGAGTTCGACGTTTCGTCGATCTGAGCTAGACGATCGTCGACCGGAGCTCGACGATTCAGCAAAGTTGAGCTCAGAGAGCGTCGAACGGAGTTCGACGTTTCGTCGACCTAAGCTCGACGATAATTGTCTTTGTCTCAGCTTTAAGTCTGATTCCTTGAATGGTCCTGAGGGCAGCTTCAAACCTAAATTCTAAGTCCTAGACACATTCTAATGTTGACCTTTCCAACTATACATTTAGGTCAAACTGGATTCCTAAGACAAACTGATGCAGTGTAGACCGACTAAACTGAAATACCTCTAATATGCAAGCTAGCTATTATGGACCAAATGTATTGTGCGCGTGTGAGCATGAGAACAATCCGAAAACAAATTAGCTAGCATTTAATTCAACAACACCACAAGGCTACAAACACGATCTCACAATTTAGGAGCAAATAATCTAATCAAGAGAGACAAATATGATTTGCAAACAAGCAAGGAGCGATTCAGTTAAATGCGTCAGCAAGGCCTAACAAGTCAATTGACTATAATACGTCAACATATGCAATGACAAAGCATAACGAAAGTTCAACACTGAATATCAATACAAGAAAATAGCCATTTCATACCATGCTTAGTTCGTACATGCGGTGGGGCGATTTAGGGATGAAGGGGCTGAAGGCCGATCCGGGAAAGCGGTGGAGCTTCGAGACAGGATCTGGAGGGAGGAGGGGCTGGGCTGCAAAGGTAGGGGGCTGGGTATGTTCAGGGTTGGACGTCGGGCTGGATGGTGGAGGACGTGCAGGGAGGTGGCTGTCGGGGTTAAAATGGAGGAGGGGGGACTGCTGGGAGGGAGGAGGAAGGGTTGCTGGATGCTAGGCCTGGACGGAGGAGGGGAGGGCTGCTGGGAGGGTTGTTCTGCCTGGACGGAGGAAGGGGAGGGGGCTGCGGGATCTGGATGGAGGAGGGGGAGGGCTGCGCGATCCGGATGGAGGAGGGGGAGGGGCTGCGCGATCCGGATGGAGGGGGGGAAGGGCTACGGGGTAGGGTCTTACACTCTTACCGGACGGGAGGAGAAAGGCCGCCGGTGGCGTCGTTTTTCGAGAGCCGCACGAGTTCCGCAAATGGACCGGAGGGTTGCTTGCTCAGCAACTCCCATCCCTCAATCAGCCCTAAGCATGTCTATATATAGGAAAAGCAAGGCATAAAATAACTAGGGCGCCCGATCGGACGACAGAAATTGCACGACCCGATCGGGGGCTAAATACAACCCAAAACTTAAAAACTAATATATCAAATTTATTCGCGACGACCCAACGGGCGCATCCGCGGACTCGGATTGTCCGCCCGGGTCATCGATCACCGCCTCCTGCGGAATATAAACCGTGCGTGTCGCCGATCGCCATCAACTCCCCGGACTTGAAAGCACTCATCTCCGGTGAGTGAAGACGATCATACTCCTGGCGCAAGTCGGGGGCGAGTCTCTCGAGCTCCTCAGCAGCAATCCAAGAATCGTCAGAAGTCGGGCGGGGCGACCAATGAACCAAGTACCGTAGAACCGTCAGTCCGCCCATCGTCGTAAAGTCATGTCCAATGATCTGTAGCGTATCTCTGGTGGGCGACTGTCGTCGCAAAGTGTCTCCGTCAGCATGAGGTACCACTGGAACTGTCGGCGGAAACGGGGGATCCTCCAACCGGTGCTCAACGCCAGCGGCTGCCTGGGTGAAATGGGCACATGTGTACTGGAAGGGTGGGGATCAGGGGGGGACTCAAAGGGAGGTGGGGAAAACGGGTCCGTATATACTCGCTCCTCATGGTACGGGGTTAAGTCCTCTATATTGAATACCCGGTGTATCCCATCGCTGGCGGTATGTCAACTCATATGCATTCGCATTAATCCATCGAGTGATAATGTAAGGGCCCATCCGACGAGCACTTAACTTTTTCGCAGCCCCCAGGGGGGCCTCTCGGGACGAAGGCGAATCATAACTTGCTCTCCAACTTCAAATGTCTGCTCCCTCCGGTGCCGATCGGCTTGAGCCTTGTAGTATTCATTACTGGCCGCAATCTTCCTTCGGACTGTCTCATGTAGTGGTGTATTTGCTGAATGAACGACTCGGCGGACTCACTCGGTCGGGCTCCTAATGGGACATCAACTAAGTCAATGGGTTTCCTAGGCTCATAACCTAATATGATATGAAATGGACTCAAACCCGTGGTCTATTGACCGAGCTATTGAATGCAAAAACTCCGCAATCGGCAGAGACCGAATCCCAGGTCGCCGGGCTATCCCACAAGGCAACGCAAAAGGGTCGCAAGACTTGCGATTGACAACTTCAGTTTGTCCATCCGTCTGTGGGTGGTAGGCGGTGGAAAACTTCAGTGTCGTGCCCGTCTTCTTCCACAACGTTTTCCAAAAGTAGCTCGTGAATCGAACGTCCCGGTCGGAGACTATGGAGGTGGGCAGTCCATGATACTTGAATACTTCCCTGAAAACAGGGCTGCCACGTGGGGGGCGTCGTACGTCCTATGACAAGGAATGAAGTGGGCCATCTTCGAGAAACGGTCCCGACGACGAAGATCGAGTCGAACTTCCGCGGCGTGCGGGGAAGTCCCAATACGAAGTCTAGGCTGATGTCTGCCCACGGCCGGTGAGGAATAGGCAATGGGGTGTATAGACCTGTGGGCTGACGAATCCCCTTCGCCGTCTGACAGATCGGCAATGTCGGACGACCCGTGTGACATCCTTCTTCAGACCCGGCCAGAAGAAGCGATCCTCAACTAACGCGATCGTCTTGTCACGCCCAAGTGTCCCGCGGCCCGCCCGCGTGCAGCTCCCAGATGAGGTAATCCCGAAGGGATGTCTGGGGAACGCACAGGCGGGTCCCAAAGAACAAGTATCCCTCAGAAAACATAAAACCCTCGCGGGGCTCAGGTGGGTCCTTAGATAAGGCGGAATGGATATGACTAAAATCGGGGCACTCAGGGTAGTCCTGGCAAATGCGCTCAAATACTTCAACTCGTGCGTCCATGGTATGAAGAATAGTAACTCGGCGACTCAACGCGTCAGCGGTTTGTTCTCAACACCCGCGCGGTGTTTGAGGACATAATGGTACTCTGCATAAACTCCACCATTTGGCGTGCCGGTGTCCTAACTTCTTTTGCGAATCTAAATATCGTAGGGGCCTGATGGTCAGAGTACAAGACAAACTCCTTGTGTAGGAGATAATGGCGCCAATATCGGAGCGCTTGTACGACCGCGTAAAATTCCCGATCAATAGTTGGAATACTTTTGTCGGGCGTCATTCAGTTTCTCACTAAAGTAAGCAACTGGATGACCCTCCTGACTCAGTACTCCACCAATGCCTACCCAGACGCGTCACAGGCCACCTCAAAGGCCTTGGAGAAATCCGGAAGGCATAGCACGGGGCGGTCGCTAGCCTTTCCTTGATGCACTCAAATGCTCTGGTGGCCGCTGCAGTCCAGGTGAAATCTCCCTTGCGGAGGCAGCTCGTAATCGGGGCCATGATCGAACTAAATCCCCGGACAAACCTCCGATAGAAGGTAGCAAGTCCGTGGAAGCTCGGGCCTCGTGGATATTGGCCGGAACAGGCACTCGCGAATGGACTTGACCTTTTCGGGGTCAACAGTTATGCCCGACTGTGAGACAATGTAACCCAGAAACTGTACTGAAGGTGTCAAGAACGAGCACTTTTTCAATTGACATACAGATGCTCTTTTCGTGGAGGTCAAATACTAGACGAATGTGGCTCAGGTGCTATGCGGTCCTGGCTATAAATCAGTATATCGTCAAAGTAGACTACCAGGAACTTGCCTATATAGGGCCGCAAGATCTGCGTCATCACTCTCATGAAGGTACTCGGTGCGTTCGACAATCCGAACGGCATAACTAACCACTCAAATAGACCATCCTTCGTCTTGAAGGCTGTCTTCCACTCGTCGCCTTCCCTCACCCTGATCTGATGGTATCCACTTCGTAGATCAATCTTTGAGAATAGCTGGGCACCCGCCATGCGTCAAGGAGATCGTCGAGGCGAGGGATCGGAAAGCGATATTTCACCGTGATCTTATTGATGGCCCTACTGTCGATGCACATGCGCCAACTCGTCCTTCTTCGGGGTAAGAAGGGCCGGAACGGCACATGGGTTAGACTTTCCCGAATAAAATTCTTCCTAAGAAGATCGTCAATCTGTCGTTTTAATTCAGCATGCTCTGTGGGGTTTAAGCGATAATGGGGCATGTTGGGCAAAGATGCCCCTGGGACTAAATCGATCGCATGCTGGATGTCCTCATGGGGGAAGCTCATCGGGGAGTTCCTCAGGAGAATTCAATATATTCGGCTAGTAGGCGCCGAATATCTGGGTCCACACTCTCCACAGTCGTGGGGCTGCCAGAAGCCAAGGCGGCGGCCACCACAAACATGACTCCCGAATCTAAAACTCTCACGAATAAAAACACCTCTCCTCACGATGTGCACCGGTCTCGTCGACCCTACACTATAGTGATTCGACTTGGCCCTTGGGGGCTCCCTGGGCTGGGTCGGAGTAAGGGTGATCTTCCGTCCCTTGTCAAAGAAGACGCACGTGTTGGAGCGCCCATAACACGTGGCGTCACGATCGTAGAGCCAAGGGCGGCCTAGGAGAACATGTGCGACGTCCATCGGGATAACGTCACACCACACTTGTCCTCTACGGCTAGCGGACCGGAACAAGACATCTTCTGTGTGACCTGAATGGCGATTTGTCCACCCAGTGGACACGGTAGGGATGTTGGATGGGGCTCCGGCGGTTAAGCTGCATCCTATCCAAAACCCTTCTTTGCCACAATGTTCACGCAACTACCGCTATCTATGGCGAGCTTGCAGGACGCCTGCACTCTGAAAGTATGTGTAAAATATCGAGGTGCGTCGCCAATCTTCCTCAGCTCGAGGGGTGTGAGGAGGCGACGGATGACTCTAACTCTAAACGCTCTCTCGCGTCGCTCTCCCAACCATCCTCGACCCCTGCGGTAATCTCTTCTACTACCGCCTGTCATCCTTTACGCCTGT